>VDFB02266413.1:0-21642 GCA_007258455.2 Sequoia sempervirens
TTGAGTCCATTTCTTATATGTATTATAAATTATAACTTGCTTTCTCTTGAGTCCATTTCATATACAAGAAATAATATTGCAAAAAGTTGACATATAAATCTTTCAACATGTTTATATGGTGACACATCAAGAACATAACAACTCATTTTGCACTATCAGGATTATGTTGTGAAAATGTTTAAAAACTATTAAAGATAAATGTTTGTATGATAATGTGTCAAGAAGTTATCTACTTCATCTACTCTGAATATTATGTATCATTTGCTTAATTGAGTTGTTCCAATCAAAGGATTAAATATATTGGAATGTTTTTATGAATCATTTTATGGAATGCCAATTGAAAACATTTTTTTTCTTTTAGATAAAGTTGTTTAGCATCAATAAATTAATATTCAAGACAAACCATGAAGGACAACAATGATCAATGCTAGGGCTAACTAATTAATAAGTATACAAGTGAATAAGTCAAGCATGTACATGTGAATAAGGGAAGCACAAGTACTCAAAAACACATAAGCCTTGAAGTATACACACAAATACATAGTATACAAAATTAATACAAAGTATTATATGCATGAATCTGAGTATATGCATGAAACCGTAAGTCACAAAGTATACATTGGAATGCACGTAAGTTGTAAAGTATACACTTGAATACCGTAACTCATATCTATTAGACCATCAATTTAATTTTAAATATGGACACTATCGATAAAAAAAATATTTCTATTAACCAAATAGCCATGTAGGCATACATCAATATATGTCGATATAAGTATGAAATATAGGTACAAAATAGCCATATAGGCTTACAAGAATGCCATATAGGCATACAATGTCAATTATATCGAATACAAAATATGTACAAAACTGCCATGTAGGCATACAATTAAGGGCTCTGGAATCAAAAGTCATTGCTCTCCATGCTCTAGAAATAAATCCTTTCCCTTTGCTTGTCGATCAGATAGAAATAGGTCTATCACTCATTTGTGTTGCGCTCGAGGAGTGCTCCTGCTCCTCCTAGTGTTTAGTTCATGGTGAAGTTTTAACTGTTACAATAAGAAGTAAAGGCATTAATATATAGAAATTACATTATAAAAGATGATATATTTAACAAAATAATCACTTACTGCCATCTCATGATCTCTCTCCTCGAGGGAAATATTCACATGCCCATGCTCAGGCGTGCTCAAGCCTTTTATAAACCATCCAAATAGAAATTAAACTACTAATCAATAATGGTTTGATTTTTCACTAACTAACATCTATAACAACGAATGTAAATTGAAATTTACTAATTTTACTCATACCTCCCATGTCATTATCATTGAGGATTGTATAGCAGATGAAACACTGATCTTCATTTCCCTCATCACATTCAGAAGTGTTTCAGCCTGCAACAACTAAAAATAAAACAACAAATTATTCAATCACAAAAACTACAATACTAATCCATGTCATGACTTATAATGTATGAGATAATGAAAAAAATTTGGAGTACTTATTAAACTATATATTTTTTATTCTCATGCTTACTATTTTCCCTATCCATATCTTGTTTGAAAGGACATGTTTTTAGGATTTTACCCTTAGCAGCAAGTCAGTGAACCATTTTATCAAATGCTTTCATAGACATGTACAATAATTGTGGTGGCATAGAAGGTAGTAGACTATTTGAAAAAATGCCTCAAAGAAATGGGGTCTCATGGTGATGGAATGCCATTACAAAAAGCATTTCTTGACATTCCATCACCATAAGACCACATTTCTTTTGGGGCATTTTTTCCAAAGGATCCTTCTCTATGGTATTATTGCTTACTATTAATGCTTTGATAGATATTTTTCCAAAAAGCATCCATAGTTTGTTGGAAAACACCTATTTTAGAAGTTTTAGCCATAGTTGGAAGGAAGTGAGTAGTTTGATAAAATGATTTGGTAGACATGTATGAAAAATGTGGTATCATAGAAAAGGTAGTGAGTTGTTTGAAGAAATGCCTTGAAGAAATGTGGTCTCATGGTGAAGTAATTGCATCACTAATGTTGAATTTCTAAACAACTATATTGTGGTTGAAATTTTGTCATATATCAACATCTAGTTATTAGTTATGGAATGTGAAGTAATGCTTTGATTTTGAATGATGTGCAATGCAACATAATCAACAATATGAATATAAAATACACAAATCTATTAAGTACAATTCATTAGTTAAACTCTTTATTCTATTACCTATGTAGGTTTGAGTAAATCCACTGGAACTAGGAGGTGTTCCCTGGAAACCTCCAATATTAGCCTTCTCAACATCCAAAATCACATATTAAAATACCATTCATTAAATAATGCTATTAACATGTAATAAATTTATAATTGTTTACTAGTTACATACTTATAGATAGATGTCTGCAAAATAAGTAGGTGGAGTGGTGTATCCAGTCTCAACACTGTGACCTTGCAATTTTATTAAAATCATAAAACTAAATTAGTTAATCTTGCATTTCAAGATCAAAATTTAATAAATTAAATTCAATGAACATGATAACTTTTACCTGACTATCAATGCCATATGCCTCATGCAAAATGTTAGCTACCCTCTCCATCTCCATAGGTGTAGATGGATCCTATGTAGCAGCCTCCTGAGTGTCGGTGGGGTCATATGAACAAGTCACCCCGCAAAATTGACACACATGGGTTCGAAGGCCACCACTCGAAGACTCCCCTAGATGGCGTTGTAGAATAGGGCTAGTATGATGTATGACTCTCGGTCAAAGTGTTGATCACCCAATGTCTCTACATTGGCGGTCTCCTTCACAATGAAGGCATAACATCATGCTCACAAGAATTGGCCTGAGGCTTCGTCTCCCTTGCCATGTAGAGAGTTTACACAGTATTACCTTTGGGTCTATCTTGAGCTGACCCCCACCTCTCCCCTGAAAGTCCCTCATATCAAAATAATTTGGGATTTTGTTAGAGATGAACGCATAGTATAGTTTCCCAAGGAAATATTGTGGGACTTCACAATTGTTGCATGGTGGGTAATCAAAGACCATGTACCACCTATCATAAAATAGTTCCTAATTTGTTCTTGGTGGTGGCACCAATGAATAGGAAACCTCTTCGCATTGAGGGTAATATTTTTATTTGTGCATGGGTCAGTGAATAATGAGCACAAATCACCTTTTGTAATTTTTAAATCCTTTACATCTTTATATGATAGTTTATCTACATAATAAGCCCTAGCCGCCTGCCTCCTATCTTGCCATCTAGTTATTTATTTGCTAATTGAATCTACATTTTTTAACATATCTTTCAATGAACTTGCTAGGGTCATATTTTATACGGTTGAACCATTTGGATCACTCAACCTACTAATTAAATCCTCGATTTTTTTTGTTGTTCTCAATTTCACTCATCAAATTTTGTTGAGTGCTAGGAGGGTGTTGAGTGATTGGTGGAGGAGGTTGTTGTTGTGGTTGATTTTGTTCTTGAGGATTTTGGTCTTGAGGATTTAGTTGATCTTCTTATTGAGTATTTTGAGGGTTTGCAGGTTGATTTACATCTCCTACAAATTCAAAAAAATATATATCAAATACAACATAAAGCTAACAAATTCAAAACAAAAAGAAAACAATCCTTACCTCTCACACCTCCTCATCATCATGTGGCACCATCCTTGTGAAGAAATAGCAACCCTTGGTGAATATTTTTGCACAATGCCTCCTAGAATGAAAAAATGGGGGTTTTGGCCATGAAAAAACAAAAAAAGTCAAATGCAAAATTAATGACTTTCACTTTTTTTTTTTGCTTTTAACATGTCATAACATGAGCGCATTATAATGCGCTCATGTTATGACTTTTCAAAAAAAAAAATTGAAAGTGGCCACAAATTGGCTACCCATCTCCATGCACCTGCCCACACTAAGGGTGAAGACAAAGTAGTTGAAGCTGAAGTGAGATCTAGTGTAACAAGCAAGGTTCAGAAATCTAGAACACCTAAAAGACCTTCGACTAGGCAACCAAATGCTGAAAGGTACTTATCATTGAATGGTCACCTTTTCTATGCAAAAAGTTTGGACATAAGGCTATAGAATATAGAAGCAAGATGGAACCGAATAATCATTGCTTTAATTTTCATAAGTTTGGTCACAAAGAAAGTCATTGTAGAAGTCAATTATCTAATCTGGCAAGAATGAATGAAATGAATAACCTCTTTCATGGTAATTGCTATTTATGTCATGGTTATGGTTTCAAGGGTAATCAGTGCAGATCTAAGGTTGACTCAGTCAAGTCAGGACAAAGATGCTACAAGTGCAGTCAACCTGGACATTATGCTAACACATGAAGATATGTTGCTTTGAAAAAGCTTGAGAACAAAAAGAAGGTTGCATAATTGAATGAATCTAAGAAGAAGACGGTCACGATTTGGAGGAAGAAGGAAACAAGTGTGGAAGACACTTCTATGGTACTAGATCCCGGTACATGCCCTACCGGTATCTGAGCCAGTCTGCCTTGGCTCAGGGGGAGTTTTGCATTGCATATCCTATTAGTTCCCCCTTTATGAAGTAATATTGAAGTGATTTTTAACATGATTTAAAAGTTTGAACTAGTTGATGATAAATGATGAAGCTTAATTTGGCTAATTGAAAAGTGAAGTACAGTTGCTAGTGTCATCAATGTGCATCTTTGGCAGTGAAATCATTATGAGTAATTAAGAATAAAAGGTGGGAGGGAAGTTTTCAAAATTATTTCTCACAGTTTGCAAGAGAGAAGAAGTTTCATTGAGTGATAAAGAGTTTGAATAGGATAAGTGCAACGATGGAATCTATTAATAGATGATTGAGTGGAAATATTTCGCTAAGGCTGAAGGGAGTTGAGTTGGATGCGTTCGATCATCAGAAGATGAAGGAAATGGAACTTGGGTTGAAGATGGATGAACTTCAAAACATAAATACTTTGGGTATGGATTTATGGGGAGAATTTCCCTAGTTTGCAGACAAAGAATCTATCTTGTTCCTGTTGAGTCAATTCAAGGATGGCAACATTGTTTTGGACAAACCCTATCTAATCACGAAGGAAGTCATTGAAGCTATTACTGGTTTGTGCAGTGTTGGTGACCTCCCTGGGAAGAAAATAGTGAAATACAAAGACGTGGATGAGCTTACTGGTATCAAAAAAGATCCCCAAGCTCTACTGATCAGTACCATTGTTGATCTTGCAGTGAGAATGTCTTTGGTTGAGAGGTATCCCTTATGATTTGGATCTCTGCTCATATGTTTGGTATTTAACTTTTTGACTTCACTACCGACAAAGGAGAATGTTAAATGGATGTCTGATATCCCTATCAGAAAGCAAGTCTATAGGTATTTGGAATGTATGGAAGGTAAAGCAGGTGCATGCAAATTCTATTTCTCATCCTTGTAGATGAATATGTGCTCCAATGTGATAGTGTCCAATCAATTTGAGGAGGGTTCCTCCTTTGGTAAGAAGGAGTTGGAAGTTGTTATTGGTGGTTCCCCTCTAGAACCCAAAAAGAGGAAATTTAACATAGAAGATGTTGTCACTATCTTGAAAGAAAAGGAGAATGAAGATGAGTTTATGCTTGGATCTGATTCTTTTGATCCAAATGGTATTCAATCGATGTTAGATGAAGGTGATATGAAGAAGGTTGGTAAAATTTGGTGTGCCATCTCTCTGATTAGGAGGCTTAAAATTGATGATGCTCTAGTTGATTATCTACTCAAAAAGGGTATTACTATTTTAGATGTTTCTGACTTGTTATCGAGTAATCTAGTAGAAGTTGTTGAAGAAAGGATGTTGTTGGAAGGACCTAAAGGACATAAGTTCGAAGCTATGAATGAGAGAAGATGTGTCAAAGCTAAACAAATATTATCCAAACACATTGGTGAGACAAAATAATGCATTAAGGAGATGTATGACATCTACAGGTATTGTCTTCAGTGGCTTGCTATTGTTGATAATTTTAGAAGCAAAATTGAACCTTTTGAATTTGAGATGAATAATATTGGAAAGAGATTTGATTTCTTCAAAGAAAAAGATGGAAAATAGAGAATAAGAGTTGGTGAGTTGCAAGAAGAGTTAATGGTTTCTTAGAGACAAAGGGAAGACTTGGTTAGAACTTTTTGGTTGGTCAAGGAAATTGTTGAGGTTCAGTTGGATCATCTCTCTGGGATACTTTCAGATGCAAAAAATTGTGAATGACAATGCCTTTCTCTAGATTGGTTATCCTCATTTATGTTATTGACTATGTTGGATAGTATGAGTCTCATATTGGATTTTGTGGTGTTAGCTTGGAAGAGGATTCTTCCAATTGTGAGAGAAAGGTACAAGAAAATATTTCATGTGAAAAGTGTTATTTTTACTTGAGTTCCTGAATGTTAGAATTTTGGCCTTTTTCCTTTGATGGAAAAAAAGGGGGAGAAAAATGAAGAGAAAAATAAAAACAAAAAGAGGCATTGAATTGTTGGACAAAGGGGGAGTACTTGGAGTTTTTGGAGTTGCAGTTTTGAAGTTGGAGTTTTGAGTTTTTTGTTTTTGAGATTTTGTTGTTTTTCCATCAATGCCAAAGGGGCAGATTGCTGAGAAGTTGTTGAAGATGTTTTAGCATTATTTTCATTGATGTCAAAACCTTGGATCCAAAAGGTTGTGATTTGGATGATGAACAAACTTAATCTATCCTATCATATGCTATGATGTCACACAATGTGGATACTATCCTTGATCCAGATATGGTAGTACTTCTTTTTGGGACATCTGTTGAATTCAGTTAATGCAATATAATAAAGTCTAATATTTGGATGTTGGTTTTTTGTGCTCAAAGCTTACTTCGAGTAACCTTGCTATCTGGAACTTCATGTAGCATGTTGCAATTTTTTGTATGTCAAATTGTGGTTCTCCAGTTGACACTGAAATTGATGATAATCAAGATTTGATCTTGGTTGTGGTGTTCTCATTGGCTCTAGAATACATTTCATGTAATTCAAAGTTTTCTATCTTCTGATAGTTATGCTATGTAATGAAATTATCTTATGTTTGACCTATTCATGGGTCCCTTGGTAATGTGGTAAGAAGATCTTTATGTGTGACCTATCTTTTGGGTTTGGTGTTAGCCTGCAAGGTCTTATTAAATATATTAAGGTTGTTCTTTATGCCGACATGCCTTGTGGTGATCTAAATTAAAATGTTGTTTGGCCAACTTAGAAGACTATGAAGATATTGTGTGTGGCCAACTTATTTTGTTCTACAAGCATACATACATACACACATATATATATAGAGAGAGCTAGAGTGAGAACATCTTTTTGATTGAAGACATAGAAGCGTGGAAGAAGTATGATGTGTGTGAGTAGATAAGAGAGTGTGAGTGTGCGAATAGATAAAAGAGTGTGAAGGAAGGAGTAATTTGCTTTGGCAGAAGGTTGTGTGAAGATTATGGAAGGAAGATGTGTAGAAGATTCTTAATCAGATCTATTGCTGATAGAAATTGTACTCTTAACTAGAACTGAACTCATTCATGTGTAGATGCAACTTCATCAGTTCACTTTTGTCAATGAGACTATTTTGTAATCTATTGTTTTGTATTTGGGAAGTGAGCCAACCTATAGTGAGCAACTTGGCAGTAAGCCTTTGTAAAAATCACCTTAACCGATGTCACCATAACTAGTGTTTTATAATTGAGGATTAGAATTCTCTGTGGTTTTTCCCTTCTTGGGTTTCCACGTAAATTTTGGTGTTCATTGTGCTTAGTGTTGTTGTGTGCATTCATGTTCATATCTATTTGATTAATTTTTGATTAGTATAAGTCTGCTCCAAATTAATTAAAGAGAAGAAAATTGTTTGAGGATAACTGATTCGCCCCCCCTCTCAGTTAACTGGACTGTTCAACAGCCTAATCCCACATGTTCTTTCCATGTCACTTACATCATAGGGCTGCAACTATTCATTTTATCTTTCTTATTTTCACAATCGTCTTTGTCTAATATTTTCTTTTCCTCTTTCTTCTCTTCACTTGCATAAAAAAATTGACTTGCAAATACATTTTTGTTAGAAAAATAATGGGACTCCTTCATACCCACTTATTTCTCTTCAGCCTTCTTAGTTTCTTCCTCTTCTACTGCTGTAATTTTGTTCTTCTTTTTTGCAATCAAAAATTTATCACGAAAGTAATATCTTTTGGAGGCTTCCACTCTATTCACAATCTTCTTTAATTCTTTAATAACCCATTTTGCAAACCTCTTTTCTTTATATTCTTATATAGATAAAATCCTTACAGGCCTTCTCATGACCTATCTTATCCTCTTCTTCAAAGTCATCTTTAGAGACTCACAAGTCCCTCTGCAGTTACAAGTCCTCCTTGCAACGATATCTCTCGCTTCAAGGTATCAATCCTCTACAGTCACATGTCCTCCCTACAACAAATTCACTCTTGTTTATCCTCTACCCAATAGATGGCCTATGGAAGACACATCTCTCTCTCATGCACCTTCTACCTAGCATTAACCTCTATTGGAGGATAACATTTATAAACGTATTTCAACTCTTCTTACCAATCAACTGTTGTAACACTTCCTAGCCAATCTTCTTGCTTTGATACCATTTCATGCAGTTAAGGATGAGGGGTTTTGTCAAACAAACCATACAAGAAGCCATAACATAAAATAAATTATCATAAATAAAATCCAATGGAAAATATTTTTAAATCTTCAATTTCAACAACACATTCAAAAAATCAAATCCTCCTTGAAATAATCTACAGTCAAGAATGCCTTCAAATTTTACAAATATGATTTACAAATCTCAGAAATCAGCTACAAACATTATCAAAATAGTAGCAACATCACCTTGCCAACTTTTGAGCATGGAGAATGGGGTGCCTAGAGTCAGTACTTATTTCCAACTTTCTAAGGTTCTCGCCATCTGCTTGGAACTCTAAGACCTGTTGCGGTGCTATTAATAACTAAGGGCTCCACTCTATGAGCAACGTCCCTCAACTGCCACCCATCTTATGACCCCGCTGCCACCAACCCTACTGATGTATTTCTTTTTTTTCCAGTGCCCTCCCTTGATCATATCAGTGACCAGGGGCTTATTTTTTTAGCCCTCGGTGCTTGTTTTTGCACCTAGTTAGTCTGCACATCCTAATAGAAGATATTTTTTTAACGGAGCATAACTTTTTGCCAATATATCAGATTTTCCTAAACAATATATCATTGGAAATCTATTTTTGTGTACTTTGTAGTGGTGTAGAGTATTTTTCCAAAAAAAATTGTAGGTACAAATTATATCCAATTGAATTCAATGCTTCCTTTCGGACTCCTGAGCTCATATCTTTTCACTAGTTTGTTAGATTTCTAAGATTTCATTGACATTGTGAAAGTGATTTAGAGTTATTTCATCTTTTCCATCCACTTTTTTAGATTCAACTCTAGGTATATTCTATTGAGTTTTACAATTTTAGGCATTTACTTGATAACTTGGACATACTACAATTTGGAGAAGGTATATTTGCATTGGGAGATTTCATTTTTATTTGAGCATCATTTTTGGGAGTTTCTATTTGCTATTGAAGGTCAATGTCTTTGTAATCTTGGAGATCAATCATAGTTTGTTATTGGGTTTTAATTTCATCCTTCACTGATTATGTTGGAAAGGAGAAACTATAAAAAATGGAGAGATTTCATCATAAACCATCTCCAATCAATTCAATTGTTGCCACATTTGTATGGTTTTGTTCCCCTTCTAGATAAAGGTATCCAAAAAAATTCTTGGAGTTTTTGAAGGTATGATGTCTTAGAGGTTATTGCAATGCATGTTGATGATGATATTTTGAAAGGTATTGATCATTGTGATTGTCCTCATATTCTTTGGACTAAGATTTGGCCCGCTTGCTATATGGAGATCCTGATACTCCACCATTCCTTGATGATCACGATTCAAAATGTCAAGAGCCTCTTCATTCTTTAGACAAGATACCCTGTGATGATAATACTATGAAGGTGTTAACAAATTTTTAATGCTTTGAATATTTATATGGGGATGTTGAGGGTTCTTCATATGCTCCTTCTCCATCAAATATAGTTGATGTACCTTCACCTTCAATTATTCCTTGTGTAGAGTCATTGATTGAGGATTCCATCATTCCTATTCAACATGACTATTCTTCTTATGATGGTGATTTATTGAGAAATTTTGATGATTCATCAAAGGAATCCAATTGTCTTCTTGATTGGGATTCCTATCTATCAAAAATTGCATCCTTGTTTGTGGAGTTTAACATTTTAGATATAAAGGACACATTTAAGAGGCTATATCTTCTCTTTGGTGACTTGTAATCATTACACAAATTTTGTCAAACCATCTTTGTCTTTGGATATTGTTCAACATTAGTTTCTGCATAGTCTTGATTTGTCACCTTCTTAATTTATTGGGTATGTCTCTAATTTGGTTGTGGCATCTTCATCTTCAGTGGCAAAGGAGACTTCATAGGCCTACACAAAAGGAAGGGAATCAAGCCAAATTTGACACAACAAAACTGAGTTCCAACACTCCCCTCTCATACTTTTGGGTCATATTTCATTATAAGTAATCTAATTATACCATAATTAATTGAATTCTAGACTGTGATGTTATATGAAAGAAGTTTTAGCTCTTGATATTTACTAGACTCTTAATTTCATACAATAATATTCAAGGGCAAGGGGACATTCAAATTTACATTTAAGCAATAATTTTAATCTTTTTTCTATTCTAGTGATTAAATTTATAAATCCATTCCAACAACTATTTACTTTTTCTCATTTTGATAAAAAGATTCAATAAAATTACATAGAAACAAGTGGCACACTCTTGTGTTAAGTTTGACCCATGGTCTAATTCTTATATCTTTCTTTTAAACATTCATTTACACCTATTTATATGCACTCACACTCAACCCTTTCTTATTTTACACACATTGGACTATATATTCATCGTTATTAACCATTTTTCATACCTATTATCACATCCATATCCACACATTTTTCCATGCATAAATCTTAGTATTATACTATATTGGGTCAATATAAAGTACCTTAGGATTGACACAAAAATTCAAAATTTTAGATAGTGATTTTACTCATTACCATTATGAGCTAACATGGTACACATTTGTGTAACTTATTGCTCTATTTTTGCATATACAAAAATTTAATGTCCAATCAATTCATATGTTCACTCAAAGAAAAATAATTATCAAATTCTTCAATTACTAAGAGACAAAAAGAGTTAAAATTTGCATTAGAATCATTTAGCCTATTTGCATGCTTGGAAATCTTTTCTTCAAAATTTGAATAAAAAATCTAATACAAACATTGTGTTGACTTGAGAGAACTTGACCGTGGTATTTGGTAACCACTCAAAGGTATTTTAAATACTATCATCTTTATGAGCATTTAGATACCAAATAATATTATCCAAATAGTTTGTAGGATCCTACATTGTGTTAGGTTGATCTTATGTATTGTACTATCAATTCCACATTCATGGGGTTAAAGATAAAGGGATTGAAATCAATTCAAATTAAATTCTAGATCTATTCTAATGTGGTCACATTCATTAGTTAAAGATAATTTAATTCCTATATTTGAATGAAATGATTTTATGTGAAAACAACATTAACTATTTATCCTTTTCTAAAAAAATGAAATCCAATATATCAAATGTGAGCTCTTGATTAAATCAAAGTTAATTATATGAATATTATTAGCTCTTACTTAATAATATTAGATTTATTTGAAATGGATTTCATTCCTTTACAAATATATATTTCTGCAAGTATGATCTTGTAAATTGGGGTAGAATTCAGGGAATAAGCATGAATCAATAATAACAACCTCAAACTATCAAATTCAAGCTAATAAAGAGCCTAATCAAACAATGAAACACAAATGAACATAGAAATGAGATAATAATGAAGAAATAATACTCAATATCTATGCCAAAGTTGAATCATCTCCATTGCTCTTCTCCATTTTGCTTAATTTGTTCTTAAATAATATGCAATGTATTTGCAATAAGTTTGATGTTGATGCAAGATAGCTAGATATCAAAATAGCAAAACTTCAAAGATTGTGGTTGTAGGGTTGAAATGAAGATGAAGACTTTCTTTTAAATATAAATCCCAATTCAGATAAAGGGTGAGGATTGAAAAATGAGGTATAATGATCAATGGATGATGTTAATTGAGACGAGGATAGGGATGGGTGGACCAAAACTCAAGAAGTTAGTTGAGATTTAGGGCTTGGCTAAGAAGAAATTCAAATTAAATAATGACAATTATTTAATTTATGGGAGGGAAAATGAATAATTGAATAATTAAAAACACTTATTTAATAAGAGATGGAGAGAAATGATAAAAAAAATTTATTAAAATAATTATTTAATTATAGAAGAGGGAAATGAGAAATAATTAAATAAATAAAATTCTTTAATTAGGGAGGGAAAAGGCTAATGAATAATTAAATAATTAAAATAATTATTTAATTATAGAGGAAAATGGAAATAATTAATTAAATAAATAAAATTTAATGCTATGAGATTTCCGCAAATCCATAATGCTTAAGATTTGTTATTTCTAGATTTTGATTGTGTTTTGAGTTTTTTCATCAACATTTCTCATCTCCTTATGCTCTCTATCATCTTGGGGATGGATCACTAAGTGTGATTCGAAACGTTGATGAAAAAACTCAAAACACAATCAAAATCTTGAAATAACAAATCTTAAATAAAATTTATTTAATTATGGGAAAAAAAGATAAATTAGTTACGTAATTCAAATTAATCAAAAACAGAATGAGATAAAGTGAATTAATTAAATAATTAAGAATTGTTTAATTACTAGAGGAAAATGACATTAGATAATAATTAAATAATTAAAATTATTTAATTATGTATGGAAGGAGGAAAATTAGTGATAAAATGTTGCTTGTAGGCTCGAGACATTTTTCAGTGTCTACATTAAATTGCCCCTCTTTGATATAATGTGATTTTGAGCATTATGTCAAAGAATAATCATGAAAATTGAACTCAAAACTTGCCTCAACATGCTCTGGTAGACGTAGGATAGGATGATGCCCCCTGAGGAAAATTGACAAATTTTTGAAAAACTCTAAAAAATTTGGCAAGTTTATTGATAAGCTAATTGGATAGGCAAAATGCATTGGCGATGAAAAAATAGGTTCAAAAGATGATATAGGGGCTTGATATTTGGGTTTAAAGGAAAAAGATGATGTGGCCCATTATTCAAGTAGGGGCCCTATTAGGTCAAATTAGCTTATAAATATACCCTAGGCGGTGAAAAGAGGTCATTGGTGCACTTTTTCTTTAGGAGTTTAGGAGCTTTGGTTCAAGAGGTTTGCTACAAAGCTGCTACCAAAATGTCACCTATACTAGTCATTGCACACCATGGATACTGATTATGATCATACTAATGTTTACATGATTGTAGGTGATACTTGCGCTAATATATACATGAGAGAGCCGACTGATATCATTTGCATTACGAGATCACTTGGTTGTGGAGGATCGAGATACACTATCTATTCTTGGACCATACCATGTGACATTCATGCTCGTTGTGTGGATTAATAGGGGATACTGATAGCACTAACACATAGGTGGCACTAAGAGACAAGTTCATTCCACCTATTGACTAGTGAGGTGATAGTGACATTAGAGGGTGTCTGGAGGATTTAGCAGCTTCCTATTCATGGGGAGTGAGTGGTTTATGATACAAGGTGAGGATTAGTGGTGATGCAATAGGTGTTCAAGATTGACTTTTTGGTGGAGCTAGGGATGGAGGACTACAAGATCAAGTTGGACACCCTAGAAGATAGGTACCATAGGCTTATTTTCATGGTATTCTTAGTGATTATGGGAGTGGTATGACCTAATGAACATGGACACAATTTTCTGGTAGCATGGGGGGAGATGATTGAAAGCATGATAAAAAAGGTGACTGTATATGCGTGGAGACCCTACCTCTTGGCAATGTTATATTCATAGCTAAATGATGTAGCTTACAAAGATAGACAAAGCATTAGTTGTGGTACAACACTATTGATGGTATGGGTGTGGGAGCACATTGTAGTGTTCAGATCACCTGTGGATAGGTACTTGGTTCAAGGAATAACATATGTGTACATTTATGGAGGAGTGGTGACTCAAATCAAGGTAGGGGAGAGCACCAATGATTGCTAAAGGGTACAACAGAGTTTTCCAAATAAGTGATACATATCCCATAGTGGGGGCCTATGGTCAATTTTAAGGTGGCGATGTAGGAGATAGTTAAATTGGAGCCTATGTATTGGGGAGCGGCAACCAATGTGGCTGATGCAGGAACTACTTGAGAGTATGATGCATGGTGGGCCACTCATATATTTACACCCTTTACAGACTAAAACCAACCAACACCAGTAGAGAGGATGGGTTGAAGTCTACAAGGGAGGCTATGAGGTAGAGGACGAGGGAGGGGAGATGATGAATTTTGAGATGGAGATTATGGAAAAGATTGAGGCAATGGATTGGGAGATGGAGGTAGAGGTGATCAAAGATAGGGATTGTAGGGATAGGGGTCAGGATGATAGAGGTCGGTGGGGTAGGTTAGGACAACCACCAAGAGCACCATAGAGGGTATCCCAGCAAATGTCACCCATTCAGTAGGAAGGAGAGTAGGAAGAGTTGGAGATGGAGGAGGTAAGGGATGAGACAGTAGGTGATGTTACACCCCGATTGTATAGCTACTACTACATAGGGAAATGCACTGTAATGATTGAATCTTTTAGATGAATAAAACATGTTCTCATTATCAAATGATTGTCTTATTTGTTTGATACTTCTATTGATGTAATTTTGAATAAATGTTGCATATAAGTTATGGAATAATGTTTATTCTAACTTTTGAGATGTTTTATGTAAACTGCCTTGTTTTGAGCATATGACTTCCATTGTCATGTCATGATGTGCAGGAAATAGGTTCTTTCCTCCAGGCAAAGGAGAGATATCACTTGGGGAGGAGCTTGGTCAAGTAAACAGTAACGAGTACCAATTGAGCATACACACACATACTATAGATTGAGTAAGCCAAGTCTGTTTGTTGAGATAAGGGTAAGTCATCCATAGGCTTGTTTATTGACATTAGGAGTTTGAATTCACTTCTTTGTGCTTTAGGAGTTATGATTGTTTAATGTCATACTTACTATACCATGAACCTTGTATGAATGATGTGAAAGATATGTGTTAAAGATTGATTGGGTACACACATACATCTATACATTGTGTACATGTATCTATATGTATAGACATATCAATACATGTGTACGTTAAGCAGACAAATATGCTCATACACATGTGTCAACATGTATATACGCATACATATGTATACACAAGAGTATATTTGTACACATTCTGCCTGATGTCTGAGGTAAGAACAATATTTTAATATTATGATCTAGTAAATTTACATAAATATTTATTTATAAATGTGTATATCAATGATGGGATTATATTTTATGATATATACATAAATACATAAATATGGGTGTAAATAAATATATTTAAAATATATGTATTAATATTAAGGTAATATGTGCATGTATCTATATATATAATATAAATGAGGGTTATTTTGTGTTAATGGATTGAAAATCAAATAAAGTTCAAATGACATATATAAATATTCAAGAGAATAAAAATGGAGCACAAAAGTAATAGAGTTAAAGGATTTAAATGCTTTATCAATAGAGAAATATTTTGATACTTGGCTATGGAGGAAATGTTAAATCTCAACATGGAAATCGAGCCTTTTGTTTTAATATTTAAATCAAAATAATTGTTGAGAACATTTGAGAAGGACAAAAATACGTTTTTTGAGAGTTCATTAAAAATAAAAAGGAGAAAATTGCTATGAGAAAGTCGTGCACCTAGAGAAGTTTGCGCTTGAAGCACACGGGAAAAGAATTGGTCTTTGAGAATGAAGCAAATGTTATTCTTTTGGCAATGAAAATGGAAACATGGGAGTATAGCAGGCTTGACCTCTTCCCTGGAACGATTTTCTCTAAACTAATTGCTTCAAAAATGCCCAGAAATATGAGCACGCTTGGAGCTGTCAACCTAGGAAATTCGCCATGTAAAATTTGTTAAGTTGTGGCTTGAAAGGATGATGATTTGATTGATATTTTTGCCATAAATCTCTCAGAAGCTTCTCAAATTTCAGTTCTAGAAGCTTGGACACCTTAGGATGAGGAGTTAGTTGAGTTTCTAAACACTATAAAAAGGTCGTACAGTTCTTTGTTCAACACACCAATTTGGATTTTGAAATCCATCTCTTTGCAAGTGAGCATTTCTATGCTTCTTTGGAATTCAAATTTGTTTCTAAGAGTTCATATTTTCTAAGCATTTCACATTTCTTGAGAGTCTTCACATTTTCTGAGAGCAGCCTTAATGCTGTGAGCAATCCTTAATTCTAAATATTGAGAACTTTACAATTTCCTGAGAGCAATCTTAATTTCTAAAAGCTATGTGTATCAATTTCTGAGCAAGAAAAGAGAGGTGTTGAAAAGAAAATCTGCAAGAGAAGACAACAACTTGAGGAAGTTTTTCCAGACACATTCTAAAAGTGTTGGAAGTACCTTGACATCATTCTTAAAGGATGCTGAAACAGGCACAAGTTATTCTTAAGTTATTCAATCTATTTTGAATACTTGAATGTTGTAGAATTTGTGTATGTTGTTTGTGCATTATCAAGTAGTTACTAGTTTAACGACATTCACAAGAAAAGGGAGAAAATGAGTTTTCTTTTAATTCACATACTAGTTGTAAATAGGCAATAAACTGTTAAGGTTGAAGGTCATTTCTTGAATGCAATTAAGATTATAGAAGAAATGAGCTATTATGAGAAATGTTACTTATATTGTGCATTAGAAGTGAATTTATGTGAAGGAATTTGTGAGGAAGTTTAAAATGCATTTAAAATGAAATTTTCATGTTTTGTATTATCTCCATATGAGGAGAATATGATTGAAATAGATACTAAGTACTAGGATGGGTTTGAATGCATCATGAAAATATAAACAATCCACAGTTTTAGTTAATAGGCTAACTCGATGAAGCTTGTGTAACTCTTAGGAATTTTGGTTTCCGGTATAGGAGGAGGATTTTATAGTTTACATGTTATTCTATTCATTCCTAGTAGGATAGTATGGTTGTAGGATGTCTAGAGTGACAGATTCACCCATTGAAGGGAAAAACCTATGCATAGAGTAAGGAAGCCTCAAGTCAAATCAGCCCTGAGTAGTGTTTATGATAGATGACCTTCATTCGATGTACTGAATGAGAATACCTTGGCAAAAGTAGTGAAAGGTACGACATCCACTTAGATGTGAGATAGTTGAGACTACACTGTCAGTTCATTGTGATCCTAGTACTAGTTCGAGATTGTGGAATAGAAAGGTTCTAGTTGTGTAGGACACAACACTATGCTTAGTTGGTAATTGTTAAAGGATACCCTACCAATCTCTTCTTCGAAGGGAGGGCCATCTATCTAACGATAGGTGGGCGAGGGAACGCATTATGAGTTTGTGGTTGGCGGAAAAGTACCTAAGTGATGTTTCTCCTCCACAACATGCGACTGATATACCAAGATTTGAAAGGAAAAACTCATGGACCTTCTTACTTCTATTTGTGCAAAAGCTTACAAGCTATGTATGTAACTGTATTACTTTTGAACTGTGATTTATATTTGCAATGAAAATGGAATTCATGTGGAAATATATTGTAACTTGTATACATTTATCAATAAAGAAAGGAAATTTTTTATTGTATTGTCTTTGTTACTTGTTACCTTTACATGTTTAAAGTGAGATTTGGAAAATTTTAATTTACACAAGAGATAGGTTGTTACAGGTGAGGAGGCAGTGGTTGAGGAGGAGGATGTAGCAATCGAGGAGGAGGTAGCTAATGATGTTGTCATCTAGGAGGAGTTTCTGCATGATGTCCTAATCAAGAATGTGATTATGGATGTGGTCAGAGAGGATACAAAGGATGCAGGGTAGAGTCCCTAGGCACATATATAGGCACTCCAAGCTTAGGTGTAGATGCTACAAGAATAGATAGCGCAAATACTAGTTTTGCAGGGTTAGATACGAATGCTCACAATAGAGAGAGACTAGGAAATCATAAGGGAACATAGAGCAGAGCAATGATCCATTGAGTTCATAGTGACAGAGTGAACCAATGGATGCATTTGTTGACACTATATATCAGGCCAAAAGAGAGGCTCAATACTATAGGGATTTATATGAGCATGCAGTGCTAGAGACAATCAGGGCACCCAGTTTCTAGAGCCATAGTTAGAGCAAGACACACTCACGTAGGCCTTAGAGTAGTGTGGGAGTCTCATAGAGATGATCAAGACCATATGAAAAACCCTCAGGATCATAACAAAGGGAGGAGAGATCATTAGGGTCACGAGATGAGGGAAATATAGGCTAGGCCTATTTTTATATGTTTTAGAGGCTTATATTTTTTATCGAGCCTAAGAGCTCCATTTTTTACAAACATCATGATATTCTACTGTGAAAAACTATTTTTTTCACTATATATGCAAGATATATGACTTTGGTGGTGACTAGATGATTGTGTTAGGCTCTATATGCATCTTTTCCTTATGGATATGTGATGCTTCCTATATGATATGATGTTATGGATGTATGATGTATGGTTTATGCTTGCACATGTTTATGATATATGGATGGATGCACATGGTTCTATTATATGTTTATGTATGATATCATGTATGGATAAATGCACATGATGATATGATGTTGTGGTTATACAGGATGAAACTATGAGGTTTATGACATGCTTTTATGTGATGCTTATATGGATGAGCATACTACATGATGGGATGCTATGCACGTTTTATTTTCTAATGCGATATGGATGACCTAATATGCATATAATAATGATAACTATGATGCCCTAACATGATTATGGATGGAGGATGATACTACTGATGCATTTTCTTTTGTATGTCACAACACGCTATTAGGATGAATGTGAGGAAGAACATACATGATGTTAGTGCAGAAAGAAGCTCGATGAGGACAAAAAATGAGGTGGATAAATTGGGACTGCTATCTTGAGATCTTGCTAATAAATGATCAAGATTTTATTTTATTGCATAGTTATCATCATAACTTATTGTGGAAAGGGATGATGAACACCACAGAAAAATCAAAGAGAAAAAGGTCATGATCCATCATCACTCTTCTAAATCCTTTTGGGACATCCTTGAGGCATATAGTAACATGACCAAAGATAAATCAGATAGAAAGATAAGGTAAATTGGACCAATAGAGTTAATAGCCATTTAGATCAGATTTCCAAATTGTATGATCAGATTCTAGATAATGATAGCATTTGGTTTTAGGAAAGGAAGCATGCCATATAAGCCCAGGGAGCCTGATGATGCATCATCATGTCTAAGACTAACGATTGATGGATAATATCTGATTTCATACGTGAAGCATGTCATATAAGCCCAAGGAGCCCAATGATCTTACATACTATAAAAGACTGTTTGATATTTGGTAAGATAACAAATGTTTATTTTTTGATGGTTGATTGTTGATATTTGATAGGTACATGTGTTTAGGGAATTGATTGCTGATGGTTGAAGACTAGTGGATAGTCTAATCTATTGTTTTGTGATTTGGCTAAGCTTCGTTATCTTGCGTGATAACTATTTGTGTCTACTCAAAATGTCAACCTTAACAAGGAGCAATTTATTATGGGATGGATGATTTTGATGGATGAAGAATTTTTTATGACAAACCCTAAGGGACTAACCTAATGCTTTGGGGGCTCATCAGTGATGGCCTTTCCTACGGAAAGTGCAGAGACAACGTAGTTCAATCGACTCTGACCATGGATAGTTTATTATGAAGATGTAGATATGGATGGACTTGACAATTTATTATGAAAAAACCTAGAGGACTAATGTAATGCCTTGCGGGTTCATCGATGATGGCCTTACCTACGTGAAGTCGTAGAGGCAATGCAGTTCAACCACTTGGACTAACATAGACTCTATTTTTGGAGTTTTTGATGATTTTTGATGATTTTGATGTTTTCTATTTTTTTATTTTTTTTGATGTTTTTCTGATTTTTTTTGAATTTTGATGTTTTCTAATTTTTTTGGATTTTGATATTTTCTAATGATTTTTGGTTTTTGACAGTTTTTATTTTTTTCGATTTTTGACATTTTTCTAAGTTTTCGTTTTGGTTTTTGACATGTTTTGATTTTTTTTTGGTTTTTTGACATGTTTTGATGCTAACCCACATCTAGGATCCCTTGTAAGACATAAGTCTAGAAATTTCCCCTAGTCGGATATGGGAGCAACTTATTATGGACGAAATGGATAAGAGAAGTTATTATGAATGGATAGAAAAAAGTGGGATTTTGTTATAGAGCGAGATATGTACAAAGGATCATTGATGGAAGCGGAAAAATTAGATAAAATGATACAATGGAGAAAAAATTGACTACACATGGCACATGCTTGCTAGGTTTTCACCATCGTACTTATCAAAAGCACCACCTAAGTGGTTTTCACTATTGGACAGATTATTTATCTTTACTATTTTTTTATTTTTTTGTTTTACCAAGATACCTGTTTGTGAGGTTTTCATCAGGTTAACAATTTTTTTCTCTTTTTTTTCATTTTTTTGTTGATTTTTTATGGGATTATTTAAAAGCTAAGTGTACAGTACTTGCAAAGGTGCATGTTCTTGATAGGATCTAGTTACAGTTCACCTTTAGGAGTAGCAAGTTGATAAGTGCCAGATCCATATGCTACAATTATGATGTAAGGACCCATATGCATCATCGATAGTCTTCTTTAGGATTTTAAGGATAGTTTTATTACATGCCTCAGCTTGACCATTACCTTGAGTGTAATATGTAGTGAAATGATGATGGATATGGAATCTTTTGTAGAACTCACAAATATCATGGTTTTTGAAAGGATGACCATTATTTGTGATGATGGATTAGGGAACACCATACCGACATATGATGTAATTAAGGATAAACTTAGATATTTTCTTTTTTGGTGATGTAGGCCATTGGAATAGCTTCCATCTATTTTGTGAAATACTTAGTTGTAGTAAGCATGAATTTATGACCATTGGAAAAGGTAGGATGGATCCTTCCCATGAGGTCAAGTCCCAATTGAGAGAATGGCTATGATGACATCATTCGATGAATGTATTGCAAAATTACATGCACAAGATCTTCATATATTTGATATTACTAACATTTTTTAACAAAGTGATAGGCATCATGTGCCATAATAGTCCAATAGCATCTTATTTGCATGATATATTTGGCTAAGGTAGGACCAGTAGAGTGAACTCCACATATACCATCATGTATTTTGTGTATATCTATTTGTGCTTCGTCTAAATCAAGACATATAATGAGGGTTCTATCTAGGTTGTTCTGGTAAACGGTATCACCGATGATGGCATATTGGATGCTTGTTGGATAAATGTCTTGCATTGGTTAGAGGACAAGTTAGGAGGGATGATTT
>VDFB02266414.1:0-64032 GCA_007258455.2 Sequoia sempervirens
TCATCCACCTCTATGCAATCTTCTTACTATACTTGTCTTTGTGCATTTCCCACATCCTTTCACATTCACCCTTTGAGATAGTGACACTTTCGGGCCAAGGGGAAATGGAGAAGCATTTCTTGATCATGTCAGGTTTCAAACTGCAGATCAATCTGCCATCTACTGACTGGATCTCCCGTGTCGCCGGATTGTAATGCTTGATGCAAGCGATTACAAACTCGAGGCTTTGAACTGATATAGGAATAGATGCTGCTGCGAGGAGTCCAGAGTGTCCTAGGTTTCTGATTGTAGTGTTGCATGCACTCTCCAAAGCGTGTAGATCGAACACCGGCTTGATGTGATGCAAGTCCGTCTCAGCTGTTTTGATGAAGTCATGGTAGAGAGCTGATTTGGTCTTGAAATCATTGGGAGTGTACTCCATTTTGAAAACCTTGAAGAATGACTGTAAACTCGCCTAGGTTTAGACAAGTTTTGAGCAACTTTCTATTTTTAGAATGCTGGTTTTTCTTCCTCAAATGGACAAATTTTTGGAAATTTTTCAGAGATATGGGTTTTGCTCAGAATTCCATTGCAAGACAACCCAGATCGCTTGTTTTTGAAAATTTTGAATTTAGACTGAAAAAGCAGCAAACCCTAATTTCTTCAATTTTTCATTGAAAAAGTTGGCACCTGGGTTTTGTTCAGAATACAATTTGGAATGAACCCAGTTGATCAGATTTGAAAAACACTAAGGGCTGATGGAAAAAGTAGCAATCCCTAAAATTTGAATTTTTTTTTTTAAATTGAGATCTGGGTTTTCTTTAGAAGATTGTTTTGAGAGGACCCAGATGATCAAAAATTGAAAACTTTGATGATTTCACTGACATGCAAGGATAAAGCAGCCGCTGCAACTTGAGAAAATTCTTCAAAAATTCTTCTGAAGAATGAGATGAAGAAACCCAGATGGCTGAAAATTAAAACCCTTGACCTTCTCCTTCAAAAATTTGGTGTTCTGAATGAAAAAGCATGAAAAAGCAAGGGTTTAAGTTGCTGGTCTGAAAATTATTCTTGAAAATCAGTAACCTTGATTTCTTGAATCTTGAAATAAAACTTCAAAATTGCTGCTCTTCCTCAACTTGGACGCCACCTGCAAGAATAATGAATTTTGAATGATAGAATCCTCTTAAATAAGCCTTTAGCTTGAGATAACTCTGTTTTTTTCTGTTTTAATCCATGCAAACCCTAAAATCTTCTCATGCATCGAACTTGGACATTCACTTCAACTTGCAACTTTGAAAATTTTGAAAATTTGACTAAGGCATGGCAAGTTGGGCGCCCTTCTTGGCTAGGGGCGCCAATTTCTCCTAGCGTTAACCATTTTTTGGAGTTTTTCAACTTTTCTCCACTTTGAAACCCTACTTTGACCTTGATCTCCGGCTTCCAAATTGATCCGATGGGCGATTGGATGATTCATTGCGAAGCTTGATCGAATCTGAGAAGATTACCCTGGAGGCACTTCTGGCTAAAAACTTTGTTTGATCCTTCAAAATCATCAGTGCACATTTCCTTTTGGGGCACTGAACCTTCACAGTGTTAGCCGTTTTTGCATGATTTTCAAGTTCTTCATTTCCCTTTGATCTTCTGATAAAATCTTGATTCTGGGAGCTACGCTGATCAGATTGACTGATTGTTAGTTCCGTTGGATAGCTCGATTGAATTTGACAAGATGATCTTGGAGGCTGCGTTGACAAATTTCATTGTTTCAAACCTCAAAAGCTTGGGCGCCCTTTCTCTCCAGGGGCGCCCATCTCAACTAGACTTAGAAACTTTTTCAATATTTCTTTATTAACTCTTCTTCAGATGATCTCGTCAGATCTAATGATTTGAGTGCTGGATTGACTGATGGCTGGGTTTGTTATGGAGTTGGGAAGATTTTGAAAGGGGTCTTCTGGAAGTAACTTTTGTAGAAAAATTCATTAGAGGCATCAAAAGCTTGGGCGCCCTTGGCAAGCTGGGGCGCCTAACTTCACCAGTGTTAGAATATTTTTCACTTTTTTTCTTTTGCTTTTGACTTTGGCTCTTGTCAAACCCTCTGTTCCGCCTCCTGTATCTGACGACTGCCAACTCGGATTGACGAGCTGATAGTCTCATTGGAAAGCCTGATCAATTCTGAGGAAGTCATCTTGGAGGCTTCACTGGAAAAATCATCCATTTAGGCCTCTAAAAAATTCAATACCTTTCTCTTCTAGGAGCGCCCATTTGCTCCAAACTTAGAAATTTTCATCTGATTTTCCATCTTCAAATTTAAACCTTCATCCAATACCCTCAGCTCGATCTGGATTTGTTGGAGATTGACAAGTCAGATGCTTTGACGAAGACATCCTTTGCGAAGCTGACTAAATTTCGAAGAGATTAGGCCCATCTGCAAACCCTAATTGCTGAGTTAGGCCCCTCAAAAAGCTGGGCGCCCCTCGGCACCTGGGGCACTTAAAGTTCCTGGACTTAGAAAATTTTCTGACATTTTCATGATTTTCATTCTGTATTCTGGTTGAAACCTCCTTGTTTGATCTCGAATCTCGGGCGACTGGATGGTCTGATGACTGTACTGCTAGACTCGCTGCGGAGTTGAGAGGATTCTGAACTATGCTTGGGAGCTCAAACCCTAGTTCCATCATTTGATGCCCTATTCTCTCCTGGGGCACCCATGTCAAGCAGACTCAGTCAAATTCTTGCAGATTTCGCTTTCCTTCTTCATTCATCGTGCATGTTCATCAACTCACCTTCTGCTCGATGCTTGGGCGTTGAATCTGACGCCTGGCAGCTAACTGACCTCCATTGATGACTTTGGAGCTCTTGAAATACTTATGAAAAAGCAGAATAGACCCACTAGGGCAATACTAATCTTTTCGTGATTCTAACTGCACTAGCCTGATGAGGAAGTATTTTGAGCCAATCAAAATTAGTTTGAACCCTGGTGGACAAACTTTCTATTTTTAGAAAATTTTGCCAATATCCATTTCGAAAGAAACCCAGGAAAACCCAGAAAAAGTTACTGTCTTTAGAAAATTTCTAAAAATAGCAGTTTTCCTAAAAAGTAGGGATGAAAAACTGAGATCTGGGTTTTGTAGACTTGGTCGCTCTGAGCAGACCCAGATCGTTAGATTTTGGAAATTTCACATTTTTACCCCTCATGCAAGACATGCAAACCCAAATTTTGACCTTTTTGACAGATTTAACAAGACTTATTTATTTCTTGAAAATATGTAAGTGTAGCAAAATTTTTAATTTGGGTTACAACAGATAGTTCGTAATTTTATCAAAGAAAACATTTTGGTAAGGTTGGACTTACCACATAAGATTGTTGTTGATAATGCATTGAGTTTTTCTTAAATTTTTTATCTTTTTTGTTACAATTATGAGATTACTCTTTCACATTCATCAAACTATTGTCCCCAAGGAAATGGTTAGGCAAAGTCAAACAACAATGATCTCACTACCATCATTTGAAAAAGGGTCAATGATAGTAAAAATATTAACAAAAAATTGAATTATGCATTGTGGGTTGATCAAATCATGCCTAAAATAGCAATAGGCATGTCCCCAGTCGAGTTGGTTTACGAAATAAATAGCACATTGCCTATTCCATTGGAACTCATAGCTCTAAAGTTTGAAACCACAAACAAGGATGAGCAATTTCAAGATTCTCTAGAGAAATGAATTCTATACCTTACCAAGATAGAAGAACAAAGGGATGATATTGTGAATAGGATAACCAAATACCAGACAGGAGTGAAAAATATTTTTGACAGGAAGGCCAAATAGAGAGATTTTGTAGTTGGTGATCTAGTTCTGTTGTGGGACAAAAGGAGAGAACCAAAGGGTAATCATGGCAAGTTTGACTCTCTTTGGAAAAGTCCATTTCAGGTCAGACAAACTTGTGACAATAATTCTTTTTATTTAACTTATCTTGATGGTACACATTTGCCCCTTTCTTATAGTATGCAATATCTCAAACATTATAAATAGTGAAACAGGTTGTCCCCTCATATTTGTACAGTCTTCCTTGATCTTTTTGTTGTGTTTCACTTCTTGTTTTGTTTTCATTTGTTTGCCTTTCTCTTAGGTTATTTTCCTTTCCCTTTTTCATTTTATTTTATTTTCCTTGTTTTGTTAAGTCTCAATTCCTTATTCTATTGCATAATGGACAAGACAATAGTCTAAACTTGAGATTCTAGATTCCTATTATCTCTGTGAGGTCTTTGTCCCTAGTTAGAGCCAGTATGTTATGTTCCTCTTCCTCATTTTGCTAAGTCAAGTTCTTTTCTAAAAAAATTCAATACTTTAAATGCTTGGCCTTGTTATCTAAATTTATGTTAAGATGTCAATTTTTAAAGTCTTAAGAAATTAACTCTTAAAACTCTATCCGATTGTTGAAGGAAAAACAAAACTTTGTCGGTTCAAGGAGTAGTTTTGAAAACCTTGTCAACACTTGACATGATTATCACAATCTCATCAGGAGCCAACATGGTTCTCATAACTTTGCAAAGTTCCAATCAAAGAAAGAACAACAACATGAAACACTTCATGCTTTTCAAGTTCTTTCAAGCTGTTGGCATTTTCAAAGGTTTTGGAAACCTTGTCAAAAGTTGACAAGGTTCTCACAACTTTGTTAGAGGCCGACAAAGATTTTTGTTAATGCTTAAGTTCTTGACATTCCCAAAGAGCCAAAAAACTAAAATGCAAAGTTCTCACAAGTTTGCCTAAGCAAATAAGTTTTGAATGGTATGTTAGCTTCTGACATGGGTATCACGACCTCGTCGAAAGCTGACATGGTTCTTATAATTAATCAAATCCCCTCTAAAATTCTGAGGAAAATCGTTAACCTAATAATCATTTCTTCAACTGCTAGAACATTTGTTGCTGCCCTATAATAGAGTCAAATAAATATCCACTACAGCAGCAACAAATTGATTTGCTAACAATACCATATTTGTACACTCAACAAAAATAACCACAAATCCCAAATTACATTCACTTTTCATCCAAAAGATAAAGGTAAGAATAGTTGGCAACTAAATAATCTTTTTTGACAAGCAAAACAAGAGTAGAATAGTTGATTTTCAAGCCACTATTTCAACATCTCCATATATCTCAAAAATGAAAATTCTAATTGAGTTCACATATTGCAAAATGGAAATAAGATTGGCACCTTAAGATTGATGCTTCTTAACTTTTAACAGAAATCTGTATTGAAGATATCTGAGCTAGTATATTTAGAGAAACAAAAAATAAACTAGATTGACATAGCAAAAAAGTTAAGGCCTTCCAACAAGCCAATGAATTCTAGATACAGACTTAGAGGATAACCATAGTAGCCCTATAAGGGACGCTCCTTGTCCTCAAATATCTATCAAAAAATATAATACAAATATGTCTAACATAAAATTAATAAATTGATTCTTTGAGAACAATATTTAAAACATGCAGTAACAGTAAAATTGTCTAAAAATAACAAATTGATTATAGTGGTCACTAGAGGCATACCCCTTGATCAAAAAGGTCCATAACATAAAATATAAAATTTTTAAACAGTCAAACAATGTAAAGTTCCATCCCCAATTTTTGTTTTTTAAAAAGAAATATTATGCACTCTTCCAACATTACCAGATGGGCATTTTGACAAACAGTTGCAGATGGCTAAGTTGAATATGTGTTTTATTTTATTTCCAGAAGTTTGAAAATTAAAACTCACAACAACACCAACAGAAAGTAATTTCCAATTTCAGATTTAATTGCAAACTTCTTTATCAGCTGATAGCATCAGATTTACAGGTAAAATATTCACAAAATTTTATTCAATAAAACAGTAATGACTTTCACACAAAATGAATTTTTTTTTTTGACCTTTAAAGTATTTGCCACCAAGTAATCCCTTTCTCCACCTGGGATGACACCTTCAACAGAGAAGAAATAGCTTCTAATGGATATGGACACCCCCAAGGTAGCAGTTTGGCCTTTTTAAAATGAATGGGATGTATTGGTGCCGCCATCCACACAAAGCTCGGTTTTAGATCTTTTTCCCTTAGTCGCACCTTGCTATTCAAACTTCAAGAATTATTTGTCCTTTATGCCACGTCACTCACATAGCCATCAACTATATGGCGAATAGATAAATGATGTTTCAGCTTTTTTTAAAGGCACATCAAACTGGAATTAGCTCGACTCCCCTTAATTTTTCCCAATCATAACTTCAACCATGCTTCAAGTTAAACTTAAAGGAAATGTCTTTTAAATCCACCGCAATTAATTAAATCACAAACTCCCATAAAGAACACCCGCAAGGTCACTAATATTATTTGTTGAGATATACGGAAGGGTACAGAAGTTTCCAGTCAGGAGGAGGATGCGACTTCTTCAGTTTAGTAGTGTCCAATAAAAACTGACTATTAACTCCTTTCTGGGCATGCCGCACCAATTAAAAATTCTAATAAATCTCTACAACCAAAACTGTACGGCTACCTCGCTCTAGAATTTGTATGACCCCACAAATAAATTTAACCACAATTATTTTGAAAACACAACCCTTAGAGAATTTTAAATATCTGCTAATATATTTACCTTGTAACAAATCTGAATTATGCTCAAACTCCGCATTCATAAAATCTCCATTCAACTGCCACAAATAATCTCCAGCATAGTCTCTGAGTAAGACTGCTTGCGATCACCCAGGAAACGTCTTTTAGCCTCAGAGGTGATATTCTTTATGGAGGATTCTGTCCCCACAAAGTTTTGTAAACAGCAGTGCAAAAACTTCTTTCCAGCAAAAATTCCCAGCATAATAAAAATTAAGCTTCAAAAATGCTTCTCTCCTCCAGCTGTAACTCTCACCTGAATCTTGAAATTCACTTTTTATTTTAAATCTTTTAATTTAAAACTGATGTCACTTTAAAACCCCCAACATTAAAATATTAATTTTTACTTTTTTTTGAAACACACCTTATGCCTCGCCTTTTTAACACAATATTTTAATTAACGCTAGTTAAATATTAAGTTCTACTTAATAGCATTAAATTAAAATATTACATTACCAGTATAGATTGAGAGGGGACATTACAAAAAACTAAACATTAAGCACATGGTTCCTTTGGCCAAGAATGAAAGCCACACCTTTTTGCATATCTATAGAAATTAATGTCTTCCCAACATCAACCACAATCCAGGAACCTTCATCTTGCACTTTATGGTTAATCAACAGATTTGTATTCAATGTTACATGCATATTGTGAGTTGTCTCAATTTCTTAACGGCATAAGAGCCATGGCTGCAAATGCCATAGATTCATCTGAATAATTGCTCCACACAAGTAGCAAGGTTAGCCCTAAAGTCCTCAATATCAATAGCAGGTTTGAGTAGTTGGAGAATTTCATCCACCACCTTGCCTTTCTCATTCTATTTAGCAGAGTTATTTTAGATTTGAATATGTTGTTGCAGACACTGCCTCCTATTTTTTCTGTTCAGATTTTACTGTAGAGATTTAATGGGTGTGCTTAGAGCCATTAGGAGGAGGTCTAGATGGATCAGCGAGGGGAGGGGCTAGCAAAATTGACTTAAGAATGAAATATAGCACTAGTTAAATTATCCTTAATTGTAGCCATGTCTTCAGATAAAGGTTTTGACTCCTCTCTTATGTAGTCTCTGACATTTGATCAGTTAGCCTGAAGAGGCCTAGTAGTCCATGCTTGATTGAATTTAGTGATAGCACTTGCATTTTGAAACATAGGGTGATGGGAATGGGTATTGTTAGGCTCAAAGGGAAAAGGAATAATCACATTCACTAAGTCCAAAGTTCCCATGTTATAGGTTGTAAAAACTGAGTGTTGTGAGTCCAGCCTATTTTGAAGCTAAGCCTTAGGTTTGTTCCTATGACCATTATTGGGTGAGCGCTGGTGTTTTGTAATGTCCCTGAATATTTGGTTTGAGCCTCGGATATTTTTGAACAAATTCTTTTAAGGCTCAACTATTTTTCCTTGGCATGGTGGACGTGGGAAATGCATTTTCATGATTTATTATTATTTTTGGAGGCGCCAAAATAATTTTATGATTTTTCTAAGATGTTGGGTGGCCCTTTTTTGAGGATAAAAGAGGGAAAAAAATAATAAAATAATAATATTTTAATTCCTAAAGTGGTGCGCCACAATTAGTGGAATAAAAGAAAGTGAAATGCAAAATTAATTTAGAAATTGGGTGCCCAAGTGAAGTTGGAAAGGGGTCGGCCTATTTGGGAAAAAGGAGCAAGCTTGGTATAAATAGAAGACTTGTTATGTCATTTGATTATCGAGCATAGGGTATGAATTTATTTCTTTATGGATTGCACTTTTGGGCAGCTTATTCCAAGGACGAAAACCCTTGAGAATAAAAGGTGAGTTGGACGAAAACCCAATCTCATCTTGGGAAGACTTCATAACGGAGGTCAAAGTGTGCTTCATTGGCGTCATTTGGAGAAGAAGAGCAGAAATTCCAATCAGATTTATAGATCAGATTTGCTGGCATGTTTTGGAGGGCGAAATTGGGCTTTTTTAGGAAGTTTGGAGTTGTGTTTTTCTTCAGATTTGCACCAGCAGCAGAGCAGACCTTATTTGTCATCTTTGAGCAGCATTTTGGGTGCATCATACCTCAATGTTTGAGCGCCAACCTTGGGTGAGTTTGCTGGGCGGGTTTGGAGGAGTTTGGCATCATTCGGAGCAGCGAACCCTAGCTGTTTATTTGCAGACCTGGGCGCCTACTTTGGAGCAGCATTCTTGGTGCTTGGGTTCTCATTGCCATAGGGTTTGGCCCTAAACTGAAGTGCCACTATTTCGGAGGAGATTGCTAGGTTTTGTGGTGAAATAATTTCCATTGGAGCAGCATTTTCAGAGCTGTTTGTGAAGGGAGAATTCATCTTTGGAGGGCACTTGGTGTTCATTCATTGCACATCCCTAGGGCAGATTGGAGCACCATCATTTGAGGGGTATTTATGCATTATTTATCATCATTTGGTATGTGTAGACCTAGGATTTCAATCTGATTTGGACAGCAGTAATTGCTGGGCATATTTGTCATGTTTTTGCTCATGTTTTGATGTACTTTCAGACTTCTACATTCTGATTTATAACAGCAGACTTCTGAGTTGAGTTTCATATCATTTTGGCATTGGATCCATGAGTATTTCATTGTATAATTCATTTAGGGTTTTGGCACACATTTTGGCATGATGTTTATGATGTATTTGACATGATAAGTGGCTGTAATAAGCATGCAATCAGAAAGGAAACATAAAATCAGAACTCAGATTGCTAGGGTTACACCAGAAAAATTAAACTGCAGAAATCTAGGGCAGCATTCAGCATTTTGTTTCAGATTTTAGGGCAATATCCTAGTTGGGATATTTCATGTTTGAAGGATAGCATAAAAGGACCATTTAGAGGCTGATTTTGGTGGCTTATCGAATGACAATTTCATAGGTTTCTTGGAAGAGAGATCCCTTTTTAGGGTTGTCACTTTTTTTCCCTAGAATTACTTTTCATTAGGGATATCAATAAAAAGCACGGAAAATATTGCTTAGACACTAGTAAACCACATAAAGTGTAGAGCCACTACAAATAGGAATAAATCTAGAGAAAAGAGTGAGTGAAGGCCAACCTGAGAGAGAGTGGATGCAACATACAACTTGTGAGGGGAGACCATCACAACGCACACACATTTATACGCAACTTTGAAACTGCAATCAACTTTGGCAGATAGTAATATAGGCACCCAACAATCTCCAATAGAATTGTAACATCCTAAAACTTGGATGACTCCATGGAATGAAGCTTCTTAACATCCAGAGGAAAATCCACAATATCTAGCATATCTTTCTTTTCTGCATGCTTAACTTTCCTATTTGCAATCCTACTGCAAGAGGAATGGGAAATGAATATATGAATGGGAAGAAATAATGTGTGAGGGTGCACGAGAATTGTTGGATGACAAAAGTGACACTGCTATAACAGGAATTTCTTAAAACATGTTTAACATTGTAAATCCAACAATAAAAATGAAGGGTGCTATCATGAGGATAGGAAGGGTTTAAATTTCCAAATAAATGATATGATTTAAATGCTTTCTTTAATCAAAATCTTATTAAGGTCTGCACTAAACTATTTACTATGAGATATGAGGGAGATACCATTGCTTGTATAGAGACTATGGTGGCTCACTTTCTACTTAGTTCTGCTACCCAATCAACAGTTTTGGCTCTTTTGTTGAGGGAGGTTATTATCTCTAGGGATAGGGCCTTACAGGGGAATTCTAGGACCACCAAGTTTCTGTCACTGGTATTGGAGGCATTGCCCTCAGGATGCCACTAATTTTCACTCTGTTGAATACAGACTAGTGAGAAGACATACTTTCACATTCACATGGACAAGGGCACCTACCTTTCTCACTCAATCCAATCACATTCTTGTCATCGTCTCTTACTTAGGTGTGTGTCACTAGTTTCTTTTCCACTTCCAGTATTATCTTAGATGATGGAGTGTCATTCGCCATGAATGTTAGGAGAGCTTTAGACAAAGTTCTAGAGTGAGGCTCTTGCATCTCTTCGAGTCATCTAGCTAGGATCTCTTAGCTTTAGGTTTTCTATCGGGGACAATTGATTCTTGTACTGGTGCCTTCAGAGTTACTAGCGAGTGTGACTCCTCTTATATTGATAAAGATTAGTTCTAGTTCACCCATTTTGGCATTTCAGCATCCTCAGTTCTATTTACTTTGATGGTGAGCCCTTTCTCTTGAATATTAGGACTATTTAGTCATCTTGATGGTCTTATGGGTTATATCTTTTCTAACAGGACTTGGGTTTCCCCAATTTGGGTTGAAACCATGCTCCTTCCCCCTTCACTTGCCCCTTTTTTGTTTCTTAGAATGCCTTTTGAATTTTGTTTTGGCCTTGTTATATTTTAGTTTGTAGCTTCTTTGGAGCCTCTTTTTCACTCCCTCTTTCTATCGTCTCTAGTTGTATTTTTGAGTCCCATTGATCAATTTTGGTCATTTCTTTCATTCTTTCTAAACCTTGCATTTGGGATGATATTCAAGTCTACCCACCATCCACTATTCATGTCTAACTTGGTTGCCATTTTTGGTAGGACACGAACTACTTGGTTGGCTTTTTGCGGCATGTGCTGAATATGGAAAGCTTGAGCATGTCTTAGGATGCATCGAATGTTCTTAATAAATCTGTTCAACTTCCAATTTGAAATATGTTTTCTCGCCTAGATGGTAGTAGCTAAGATTTGTGAGCATGTTTCCATGATAACTTTAGGGATGTTTAGATGTATCACTAAAATGAAGCACTTCCATATAACCAAGGCCTTTGTCATGTTATTGGTTAATTCACCCAAAACTCAAGATAAACAAAAAATAAGAAATCCTTTTTGAATTGCAACCAACATCTCCACCCCTAGCTGCATTGGGTATCCTCTGGAAGCTTTATTTGTGTTTATCCTTTGGAGGTAGCCATGTTGCTTTACCAGTTTTTGTTTTCACAACCCTTTTTATTGGGGGGATAAGTTAGTTTAAACCTTATAGTTTTCAACCTTTCTTTTGATATTGTACTTTATCTTACAACACAATATTTAATTGTATACTGTTTGACTGGGCTAAAGTGTTATATGCCTTTGGTTTTCTAAAGTAAGGTTTGCTGACCTGTGTTTGTTTAGTAATTTAATTATTGTAACTTAAATTTTATATGTGATGAAGTCCATGGATAATGATCATAAATTAAGAAAGAAAAGGAAAATATTAACTACTGATTATAATAAAGATTTATGTTTGTATGCATTGAAGGCTTAAACAGACCTTTCTGTTGAAGTCCTAGAGATCAAAGTACAAGTTTATAAGATGATTTAATTGCCTATTTCTATTTGTCAACTTAATGATGTTCTCAGAAATTTTCACATGGGGGAACTTTTTTTGAAGTTTATCATCATAGAGTTCAAAGTTTCAAACATGAAAATGAGTCAAAATAATCTACATCCTATCTTGTGTGGTTGATGTCATCAGCATTGGCCTTCCTTCACACTCTGCATTATGTGTGATTCAAAATCCATGAGAATTCCTAGCCTCGCCTATAATAGTAGTTCATAGTATTTGGAAAAAAAATGTAGAATTTTGTACAGATGTGTTTTAGAGAACTTTATTCTGATTCTTACGGACATATTCAGCTAAATTTTTATTTCATATATATATATTTTTCTTTGTGGCATTGAGTTGGATTTTCTTTTATCTTTTTTATTTTCTTAGCAAAAGTTTTAGAGGAAAGGAATTGGAAGCATACCAAATAAGCTCATGTCTCTACAATCTTCACATGAATTTACAGAGAATTGGGCAAAGGATCAATTACAGAAGAAGTGCAAAATTTCATTCATGAAGAATGTATAAATAATAAGGTGAATGCTTCCTTATTTGTACTTATTGACATGATTTTTTGTTCAATGCATTGTTTTATTTGGATTATGCCAATGTAAGTTTATCTTTCTTGGAACCGAAGATTTTAGACACTCTTTTTATCCCCCGTTTCTTATGTTCATGTTTGGGGCTTTTGTCATTTTTCATACATGAATTTAAGATTTGTCATCATCTTGGTTCATGCTAGTTTGATAGTATCTCACGTAAAAACTATATTTGGATAGAATTTGTGAATAATTTTAATCGATGCTTATGAAATATCATTATTATTTGTTGAATCTTGATATTGTCTTTGATAATTGCAAACAAGATCCACCATTATCTGCACAAACCAGATGTGAAAATCCTTTGAATTTCCTGCTACTCTCCAGTAATTTGTTGTGTACTTTCAGTGCATCCATTTGATCAAATAAAGAGAATGCGTTAGTGTGTTTTTCTTTCTAACAGCTGCAGAGCAGCTTTCAGGAGAAGCTGGTCCACCATTCTTGTTCTGCCTTAAAGTGAGTTCGCTGCAAATTGGATGCTCTTTGGAGTTGGATTCGTCAAGCAAAGTGGGAATTTCAGTTGCACCAGAGGCCCTTGTCAGTCTGAAAGTTTGCTAACTATCGATCCGCTTGATCCTATGGTGTGAATTGTTCCTTTGCAAGTGGATCTGACGGTGTGTGGTCCTACCAATGGCATGTCTTTCATAAACTCGAGTTTCAAGAGTGGAAAATGTTGATGTTTTAGCTGCGGGAGATATCCTTCTCTCAAAATTGAAATAATAAATGATACATAAATATTATTTTAAAGGCCGACCCAAGATGAAAAGTCGCCTTGGTTCTTGAATGAGGCCGACCCTTGTGAAGAGTCGCCTTGCTTGTGAAGAGGCACCTTACTTTGTATATATGGAAGGAGATGCTCATTCATTTGATCATCGATTTTATTCTAAAGAGACATTCACACTTATCGAGGAGTTCGTGCATCTACAACAGATCATATTATTGCATAAAGTAGATCGACATTAAGGAGAGATCATATAATTGTGTATTTGCATCTAAGTGAGGTGCGATTCTTTATTGTATTATATTGGCCTTGTGTGTGGCCAAGATTGTAAGCAGATTTCTGCTCCTTTAAATTCAATATATAAGAGAGATATTTTCGCTGGGTTTTTCTCCCTCAAGAAGGAGGGTTTTCCTAGGATAAATTCTGTGTTCTTTGTTCACTGTGTTGAATTTTCTGTTAATTTACATTTCTGATCCTAAAACTAACATGGTATCAGAGCGGGTTCAGGGGAAATTCGATCAGAAGCAATTGCAGGTTTAAGATCATTTCCAGGTGTGGAGGAATTTGATTTTATTTTTAAGCTTCTGGTGCTTTCAAGGAGTTCAATATTGGAAGCTTCAACTGTGATAGATTATTGTTATAATAGTGGAGCAACAAAACAATATAGAGATATTAGGAGGAATTGCATCTGAAGGTAGCAAGTCGGGTTTAGATATCACTGTGAGAACAAGTCTGGAAGTATATGATTGTGGTGTAGTTGTATATGGAAAAACACGAGCTGCTGTTGGTGTGAGTGGATGCGATGGTACTTTGGTTTCTTGACATTGTTTTGAAGATCTGTGCGGGTTGTAATGGAGTTATGTTTTGGTTCTTGCTGAAGACAGTGTGTAGGTTCTATGTTATCTCCTCTCATTCTTGTGTCGTATGGGATATGAGTTTAATGGAATGCTTAGGTCTGAAAAATAGTGTTCATTCTTCAAGTCATATGAGCTTCTGCGCATTGGTGTAAAGTTTGGAAATTTACCTATGGTGTATACATTTGAGGCTTCAGAGATTTCAGGGAACTCTATCATTTACATTTAATAGCTGAGAAGAGACTGCAAGACAAGCACCCGACTACATCTATTGACCAACATAAAGAGATAAGTATTTTATGTTTGAATAATGATCATGAATTTTATAGTTAATAATAATTCATGCAATAACATTGGGAATAGTGAATCATGTATGCTTCTAGCATTGATATTTCTCTTTGGGATAGTTTTGAACTATTATTAATCTCTCTAAAATGATTCCAGGACAGATCAAGGAGCAAAAGGATGATGAGAGATTGCATAAGGAATTCAAGGGAGGAAGAGCTTGCTGCATCCTGTGAGGAAGACACACAGGTTGAAGAAATGAACAAACATGAAGACACAACTTGCTGCCATGGGACTGAGTTGGTGGCACATAAATGGAGACGTTTCTTCGAAGAGGAGGAATTAACATTCAAAGGGAGTTTGACAATTCATCAGAGGGAACCTTGGACGAGGAGGTCAGGAGGTTGATGCAAGTACTTGGAGCTTCAGAGGGAGTCACATCATCATGAAGATCTGTTGTAATATATATTTCTCTATGACATAAAAGTATGAGGTAAAAGCCCTTGTTAGTGTATATTTCTTTGTGACGGAGAAGTATATATTGTAATATATATACTTTAGAGGGAGTCACATCATCATGATTTGTTGTAATATATATTTCTTTGTGACAGAGAAGTATGAGGTGAAAGCCCTTGTTAGTGTATATATCTCTGTGACAGAGAAGTATGAGGTGAAAGCCCTTGTAGTGTATATTTATTTGAGACGGAGAAATATGAGGTGCGAGCCCTTGTCCATCTCTGAGATGGAGATGTGGTTCTTTCCACACATGGGAGTAGCCATGGTGGACGTCATGTTGAGAGACTCCGTGACGACACCACGTTGAGAGACTCCATGACGACATCACGTTGAGAGACTCCGTGATGAACCCTTTGTACTTGTGTTTTTCCACACATGGGAGTAGCCATGGTGGACACCATGTTGAGAGACTCCATGACGACATCACATTGAGAGACTCCGCGATGGACACTTGTGCATATGTTTCTTTCCACACATGGGATTAGCCATGGTGGATGTCATGTTGAGTGACTCCATGACGATATTACGTTGAGAGACTCCGTGATGAACTTTTTCTCAAATGGGTGTAGCCATTTTGGATGTCATGTTGAGAGACTCCATGACATGGATATCTGGAAAGATACCTCCCTAGCTAAGAGGGAGTGTTGATGTTTTAGTTGCGGGAGATATCCTTCTCTCAAAATCGAAATAATAAATGATAAATAAATATTATTTTAAAGGCCGACCCAAGATGAAAAGTTGCCTTGGTTCTTGAATGAGGCCAACCCTTGTGAACAATCGCCTTGCTTGTGAAGAGGCACCTTATCGCCTTGCTCGTGAAGAGGCACCTTACTTTGTATATATGGAAGGAGATGCTCATTCATTTGTTCATCGATTTTATTCTAAAGAGACATTCGCACTTATCAAGGAGTTCGTGCATCTACAACAGATCATATTATTGCATAAAGCAGATCGACATTAAGGGGAGATCATATAATTGTGTATTTGCATCTAAGTGAGCTGCAATTCTTTATTGTATTATAGTGGCCTTGTGTGTGGCCAAGATTGTAAGTCCCCTAAATTCCCTAGGATGATTCACCATGGATAATCCCAATTTGGAAATTTGTTTCAAACATCAAGGGCAAGAAATCACATTAAAAGGATTACCAGATGGATCACCCAAAGTAGTATCATGCAAAAGAATGGAAAGGATTGTAAGGCACGGACAGAGAGAATGGATAGCTCAGTGCATGGTGCTAGATAAGTCTTCCGCCCACGAACAGGCTGTTCACATAGATATTCAGCCTATCTTAAGAAGGCACAAGAAGATCTTTGGATATATTCCACCAGGGCTCCCTCCAAAAAGGGGGTTTGAACATTCCATAGAACTAGAAGGAGCAAAACCAGTGATAACCACTCCCTATTGGCACCCCCCGAAAGTACAAAGAGGAGATTGAGAGAACTATAAAGAAACTACTTGAAATGGGCCATATTTAGCCAAGCAATAGTCCTCTCGCGTCATCCGTGGTTCTAGTTAAGAAGAAGGACGGTACTATGCGGATGTGCATAGACTATAGGGCCTTAAATCAAAAAACTATCAAGAACCGATATCCAATTCCAAGAATTGACGAACTTTTGGATGAATTACATGGAGCAAGATATTTTTCCAAAATTGATCTACATTCAGGATATCATCAAATCAGAATGAAGGAAGAGTGATATACTCAAACATATTCAGGAATGTATGATTTGCCAACGAAATAAGCCAGAACAGAACCTTCCAGCAGGCCTTCTTTAGCCCTTGCCTATTCCCAATCAAAAATGGGAAAGTATCTCAATGAATTTTATAACGGGACTACCCAAGGTGCATGGAAAGGATAGCATTTATGTGGTGGTAGATAGGCTTTCCAAGTATGCCCATTTTCTCGCCATATCGTCAGAATACAAAGCATCTCAAGTGGCAGAATTGTTCTTCAAGGAAGTTTTTCGCCTTCATGGGATACCAAGAACAATCATCAGTGACAGGGATAGTAAGTTCCTTAGCCAATTTTGGCAGGAACAAATCTAACTCCAAGTACAAGTTACCACCCCCAAATAGACGGACAAACATAAATATTTAACAAGTGGTTAGAAGGATACCTAAGGAATTATGTAACAGGACAACAGTTAGCATGGATTAAATGGCTACACTTAGGTGAGTATTGTTACAATACCACCCACCATATGTCAATTGGAATGAGCCCCTTCAAAGCTTTATATGGTTACGATGCTCCTTCATTCGGGCATCTGATCACTCGAGAGAGCAAGGTACAAAGCGCTCAAGATTTCGTACAAAAGAGCATTGATCTCATGAAGGCTCTAAAAGAAAACTTGCAGCAAGCTTAGAACCAACAAAAAATTTATGCTGATTGTCATCGCATAGAGAGATCATTTGAAGTTGGGGATTTAGTTTTTCTACGGCTACAACCATACAAACAAACATCAATCAAAAAGAATGGATCTGAGAAGCTAAAACCACGTTTCTATGGTCCATATAGAATTGTAAGAAGGATTGGTGAAGTTGCCTATGAGTTAGAGTTACCTGAGCATAGTAAGATCCACAATGTTTTCCATGTATCCAGACTCAAAAAACTCCTTGGGCAACAAGTTCTTCCTTGCACCGAGTTACCTCCGCTAGATGAAGAGGGGCAACTCACCCTTGAACTAGAGTTGATCTTAGATACCAGAGAAAGGAAATTGAGAAATAGAGTCATCACTAAATTCTTAATAAAGTGGAGGGGTCTTCCCGAGGATGATGCTTCATGGGAAAGAAAGGAAACTATTGAGGCTTTCAAAAATAATCAAAGCAAGGAATGACAAAAAGAAAACCCTGAAAAATCAAGGGGAAGACAAACTACTGTATAACTTTTTAAGTAATAAATCAACTTTCTTATTAAAGAAATAACAGATATTGCAGCAATACAGGACCAAGTAACTAAAATATTCAAGAAAGAAGTTGTAACGATTGTTGCAACCTTTCTCCAAGATTAAAATCAGGTATACCCCAATATTGGATACCTAGAAGAATTCTGAGGAAGACTAGTTGTAATGATTATTGCAATCTTCCTCCAAATCAAAAACTAGGTATACCCCAAGATTGGATACCTGCCAAGTATACCCCGAGAATGGATACCTAGAAGTTTGGAAGGAAGTCTAGTTGTAGCGATTGGTGCAACTTTTCCTCCAAAGCTAGGTATACTCCAAGCTTGGATACTTGAAAAATTCAAAGAAAGTTGTAACAATTGTTGCAACCTTTCCCCAAGATTAAAGTCAGGTATACCCCAAGACTGGATACCTAGAAGATTTCTGGGGAAGTCTAGTTGTAGCGATTATTGCAACCTTCCTCCAAGATCAAAAACTAGGTATACCCCAAGATTGGATACCTGCCAGGTATACCTCGAGAATGGATACCTAGAAGATTGGAAGGAAGTTTAGCTGTAGCAATTGATACAACCTTTTTTCCAAAAATAGGTATACTCCAAGCTTGGATACCTGAAAAATTCAAGGAAGTTTTAACGGTGGTTACAACCCCTCTCAACCACAAGCACCGTAAGGACAATGATACTACATTTTGCTTGAGGGAAAGCAAATCCAAGAGGGGGAGACTTGTAATGTTCCACTACAGATAAGTGTTAATCTCAGCTCTCTAGCATTATTTCATTTTAGTTCCATTCAATATATATATTTCATTTTAGTTATATTCAATTATTTATGAAAAGTAAACCATATATTAAATACTTATATAAGTGTCTAACAAATACTCGCATTAACTTAGAATATCGATTTGCTAATTTATAAATAATATTTGTGTTTGCCTTAGTCGTCTATAGCCCAGACACACATTGAAAGGTCGTGCCTATACGAATGGATGCGACAAACACTCACAACCCGTGGAGAGAATAGAAATTAAGAGACGGATGAGGATGGGAGGCATAGAGTGGAAGAATAGGGAAAAGCGCTGTCGGATCAGTGAGAAGATAACGATAAAGGCATCACACGACACAAGAAAAAGGAGGATCAAGGTGGCAACACCCATAAGAGGGAGACAGACATAATTTCGCCTACAGACTACTCAGGAGGGACGTGATCATCAAATTATCTCACAAGCAGGTTGTAGCTAGACTCCCATCGTGTCCACATTCAGAGAGGCGTCATCATACTGCTTCAGAAAATATACTCAAACAGCAAACACTATATTCATTAAGTTTATATATATATATATATGCCTTTGTGATATATTTCGTATCTTTGCTCAAATATAAATTAAAGACAAAATCCGTGGTTGGTGCTTACATTGAATCCAGCACACTTGTCTCTGAATTTCTGACAATACATTCTCACAGATTTGAATCGCATATACAAAATACAAACATAAGCATTTTCCTTACTTATCTTTGAGACAAATAGTTCAGAGGGACGTTGGCCTTATCTAGAGTCACTTCCTTATTTCTTGCTCAGAATTATCTCTGATTAATCGAGAGGCCATCACACTGAGTGAGGCCTCTCAAAAAGATGGGCGCCCTTGGGCACTTGGGGTGCCCAGAGTTCCCAGACTCAGAAACTTTTCTGACATTTTATGATTTTCATTGTGTACTTTGGTTGAAACCTCTCCGTTTGATCTCAAATCCTGGGCGATTGGATGATTTGATGACTGCACTGCCGGACTCGCTGCGGAGTTGGTAGGAAATTGAACAACTTTTCCTGGGAGCTCAAACCCTAGTTTCATCATTTGATGCCATAAAAAGATGGGCGCCTATCTCCTTCTGGGGCGCCCATGGCTGGCAGACTTAGTCAAAATTCTGTAGATTTCACCTTCATCCTTCGTTCTTCGTGTATGTTCACCATCACATCTTCTGTTCAATGCTTGAACGTTGACTCTAGTACTTGGCGGCTGACTGACCTCCATTGATGACTTTTGAAGCTCCCGAAATGCTTTCTGAAATTGAAAAAGCAGAATAGACCCACTAGGGCAAAACTGATCATTTTGTGATTTTGACTGCACTAGCCTGATGAGGAAGTATTTTGAGCCAATCAAAATCAGTTTGAACCCTAACATACCAACTTTCTATTTTTAGAATGTTTTGCCAGTATCCATTTTGAAAGAAACCCAGAAAAACCCAGAAAAAAGTTACTATTTTTAGAAATTTTCTAAAAATAGCAATTTTCCTAAAAAGTAGGGATGAAAAACTAAGATCTGGGTTTTGTAGTTTTGGTTGCTCTAAGCGGACCCAGATCGTCAGATTTTGGAAATTTCACGTTTTTACCCTCCATGCAAGACATGCACACCCAAATTTTGACCTTTTTTGACAAATTTGACAAGACTTTTGCTCATTTCTTCAAAATGCCTAAGTGTAGCAAAATTTTAATTTGGGGTATAACACACTACATTGCCATGCTAGATTACTTTGTGAGGGTTTCTAGATTGCTAAAGATTTATATGATTATTTGTGAAGGGTTTCACTGATATTTCAAATTTTTTTATGAAGGAATCAATATTATTACGAAGGGTTTTTCAATGTGTTTTCTGCTAAGGTCAGATTTATAGAAAGCTTATGTACAACCTTAGTAAGCTTATTGTATGATTTGAAGTTTGATCATAATCTATATTATGATGGGTCCTATTGTGACCTTTTCACACATCGCCCCATTGCAAATGGGGACCCCCTAATTTTTGCTTTGTTTCGGACTTTTGGCTTGATTTTAGTTCGTTTTCCTGTTGTCTCTTTCTTGTTCTGTCTGTCTTTCCAGGGATGTGCCTGTCTGATGTGAAATTTTGGCTAAGTTTGAGAATTAGGGTTTGCTTTCTTCCGGCCAGTTTGAAGTCAAATGGAGTGAATAAATTGAAATCTGAGGTTGGCAATACAGTTAGCATGCTTCCAGCAGGTCCCCAACAAAATTCCATTGGATTCTGACAACTTACTATTTTTAGTAAGTGCCTAATTTGGGACGTTTTCTCAGCACTTTTGAAGTTTCAACTGTTACACTGCATCTAGGGCACGTCAAGCTATTTGTCTGCAAGTTTTGAGCCAGATCTGACAACTTTCTATTTTTAGCAAGTTCACCTTCAGGAGCTGATTTTAGGGTTTACATGCGAAGTTTTCCAATGCATGTCTGGAGATTATTTCTGGGTTTTCTGAGACCTACGCAGTGATATAACATGCAAAATGAGACGATGACTTTCAGTACTTAGCCTTCGGAGGCTATTTTTAGGGTTTGCATGTTGGAATTTTCTACGCATGTCTTGACATTCTTTGTGGGTTTTTCGAAAGCTTCGTAGTGGTGTAACATGCAAACCAGGATCAAGACTTTTTCAGGAGCCGTCTTCAGAGGCTATTTTTAGGGTTTGCATGCAGAGCTTTTCAGCGCATGTCAGGTTATTCCTTATGGGTTTTTCAAGAGCTACGTAGTGATGTGACATGCAAACAGAGTTGGTCACTTTTTTGAGAACTTACTATTTTTAGTAGATCCACTCTGGCAGCCCCCCCCAGCACTTTAGTATCACAAACTGACTGACGTGCAACAAAAATGGGGTCAAATGAAGGTCATTTGATCGACATGCAAGTCAGATTAGGGTTTCCAACTTTGGGACCTAAAATGAGGGGTAAAATGCCAGAATTTTCGAAAACCAGTGTATCCCACTGCGATCAGTATCTTTCAAGCTATCCACTGGTAAAATTTGAAGGCAATCTGAGCACTTACTATTTATAGTAAGGCACTCCAGAAATAGGCTATAAATAGTAAGTCAACAATAGGCGCTAGTGTAAACAGGCAAGTCATCCCATGAGGATCACACCATTCAGATTTCAAGTCAAACGGAGTTGGGGAAGTCATGAAACTGAGCAGTTACTATAAATAGTAAATCACCTTCAGAAACATGCTATAAATAGCAAGTCAGCTCAAGATGGCAGTGTGAACAGATCACCTAGGTCATGAGGGTCCTGTGGCGCGAATTCCAAATCAATCCAAGCTTCAGAGGTGTGAAAATCAGAGGACTTACTAAATATAGTAAGACATGAGCGAGCAGGCTAGAAAATGCCTAAGTTTGAAGAACTTCTTGCTCGCCCCTTGAAATGCGCCCTCATCTCAAGATGAAGTGTGGAGAAAATTCTAAGTGAAAAAACTCCTGCTCATACCCCAAAATGCGCCCAAGGAGAAGTTGGCAGAAGGATGGAAAATTTCAAATGTTGATAAATCCTGCTAAGCCCCCCAAATGCGCCCTCAAGGAGAAGAAGCCATGAAAAGTTTTTCTAAGTCTGAAGTTAAATCCTCCTCAGCATGCCAAATGTGCCTTGTTATGGTGTGAGGCCAAGAAAAATTCAAAGGCATTGAAGTTAAATCCTCCTCCTACCCCTAAATGCGCCCTCATCTCAAGGTGGTGGATATAAAATTTTTCTAAGTGTCAAACTTCCTGCAGGACCCCCAAAATGCGCCCATTCTTCATGAAGACATATAAAAAGTTTCTAAGTCAAAGTTAATCCTCCTTGACCCTCAAAATGCGCCCAAGTGAGCTAGGAAAAGACAAAAGGCGTTGAAGTCAAAGTTCCTTCACCACCCCCAAAATGTGCCCAAGGTGAAAGTGGGTGGAGTAAAAGTTGTTAAGTGTTGTAAATTCCTTCTCAACATACTAAATGCGCCCAGGTGCAAGGTGAAGATGGACGAAAAGGTAACTAGGGCGTGGTTAATTCCTTCTCAGTATGCAAAATGCGCCCATGTTAGAAGTAAAGTCAAGGCATAAACTAAGGCGTTGGGAGTTAAATCCTCCTCCATATGCTAAATGCGCCCTCATCTAGTCAAGATGAATGAAAAATGACTAAGGCGTGGTTAATTCCACCTTGGCATGTGAAATGCGCCCAAGGATGTTGGAGGTGGTGGCTTTCTAAAAGGAAAATATTCTAAGTGTTGATTACTATTCCACCTTGACATGTAAAATGCGCCCAAGAGTGTTGAAGATGTTAGCTTGGAGAAAATTGTCTAAGGCAAAATTCAAAATTTCCTCCTTGACCCCTCATATGCGCCCATGTTCATTGTGATGAGGAATTTTTTTTCTAAGGCATAAAATTCCACCTCTAGGAAAATACGCCTAAGTTTGATGGAAGAGATGAAATTTGTTAAGGCATGGATAAAATTGGCAAGGATGAGTCAGAATACTCCAGCTTCATGAGTTGGAAAATTTCTTAAGTGTCAAAGCAAGAGAAGAAATGCACCTAGAGGAGAAGTAAGAATAAAACTTTGGTAAGAAATATTTTTCTAAGGTATAGAATTCAAAAAATTAAATCTACCCCCTTTGTCTATAGACCCATGAATTTGATGCTTTCTGAAAGGAATTTTCTTCCGAGTACTGGACATCTTCGACAAGGAGATGATTTTGAGATTCTTCATGCCCTGCTGGAGAGTTTAAGATGAAGATTTTTGCTCAGACGCATGGTTGATGAAATTTTCTAGAGGAAATAAATTATTTCTAAGGCAGATGGGCTGAAATTTGGCTAAGGCAAAAAGGGGGTATCATGTTGGTTGGAAAATTTTCTAAGGCAGAGAGAAATCAAACAACACCCTCTAAACGTGCCGTCAAGTTGGATAAAAGTTCTGAGGCACAACTTCAAGGTACATAGGAAGCAGAGTACAAGATGAGTGAAATTCTCTAAGACATTTAAATATGAAGCACATGTGTTATACGCCTAGCCTACAAATGTTGAAGAATCATGAAGAAAACAAAGTTGGTTGGAGAAAAATGATGATTTGGAGATCACTTGGGCCTTGGAGATCAAACATGGAGATCAGGTAAGTGAAGTGGATTCATATTATAAGTGTTCTGATGCTCTTCTTTTTATCTGTTTTGTAGGATGAATGTCGGGACCGAAGTGGGAGGACTTGAGGTGATGGAGCAAACAACCCAAAACAACGTTGCAACCTTGGAAGAAATGAAGTTACGTGTTTCAAGCTCCTCCATGATGTCCAAGTTGCACCCAAACCATGAAGGGAGATGTTATCAGAAATGGCTAAGTGTTGGAATTTCTCCTCAAAGACCCAATATGCACCCAACGTAGTTAGGCGAATAGCAATCGGGAATGATTGAATCCAAGACAAGAAAATCTTTCAAGTTCAGAATGGAGAAAAAAGGTGAAGGCTCGGGCTTTGAAGAGTTGAAGAGTGAAAGCTAAGAAGAAGACCATCCTCAAGCACTAAAATGCCCCCAAGACTAAGGAAGAAGTTGAAGCCATGATGATCAAACTCAGGCTGTTTGCAGTCGGAGAAAAAACAATGTGAATGTGTTTCCGGACAAGAGCCTTCTAGAAGATGGTGGGCATTAATTGCTCATTTATTATCCCACTCTTCTTGGGGGCGGTTTTTAGGGTTAGGGCTTATGTGGCTTAATCTGAGCCCTCCATTTGATTGTAATTTGAGCCGTCCATTGGACTTGGCCAGCTATAAAAGGGGCATCCCCCCTCATTTGTAATGGATTAGACAATAGAGATTAGAGTAGAGATAGGAAGATAGAGAGACAACTTAGAAGTAGCATAGTGTAGATTTATAGTGTAGTTTGAAGAAGAAGGAAAGTTTTTCCTTTGAAAACTTTGTAAGAAATTGTTGTGAACACTCTCAATAAAAAGAGTTTTCATTGATGATGATCTCGTCTTTTGTTGTGAGTAGCTAGCAAGGTTTCTTTGTCCTTCTGATTCGAGTAGAATCTTAAAGTAGAATAAATTTGATTTCATGCAAGTGGTTAGTAATTGTGGAATGTGGTCTTCAATTTGAGCAAACTTCGTCTATCCATACCACTAGTGTGTTCGCTGATGGTGAATGCGCCTTGTGTGGTCAATTGGAATATTGTGTACTTAACTTCGATCATGATTTGTATGTTTATATGCGTCGTTGTGATGGTATTTTCATGCTAAGTTGTGATCTGAACACCTTGAGCTACTCCTCTGAAGATTGCACCAGTTCTGTGGAAGCTGTCCGAAGTGAGGCAAAGTGGAGCTTGGTTGAAGTTTGCGAGAATTGATTGCCATATCCCACACCTTAGAGTATATTAGAGCTTTCTTATCTTTGCAACCATTTTAAATTCAGTACTTTCTGGTTAGTTTAGGAAACAAGAGCTTTATAGACAAACCTTTCGAGCATTCAAATTCCTTTCTCTGTTGTTGAACAATTTCGTAAGTCCCCTTGAAATACCAGCAAATCACATCGAGCCAACTGAGACTATCCACTGCATGAAGGAACCTTGGAGTTGAATGCATGATCTTTCTAGCAATCTTAGCATGCAGGAGATTTTGTTCAAGAGAGGATAGAGTCGCCGTTGGTAACTTTATTTTGTGTTGGTGCGGTCACGAAAAACACATCAACAGGTCCCATAACAAGTAAATTCACTTTATTGCCTATTCTATGCCTTCCATACCATTTAATAATTTAATTTGAGTGTATGAAAGCTGCCAGCATATTTGAATGAGTTTGAGTTGCCGTACAAGTGTGTTGTACCCTTTTGAGGGGACAAAGTCTGACATGACTTCATGTTGGACTGCTGTTCATGTTATTTGCTATTATTCAATTACTAAACTGTACTGTTGCATTCATTCATTATTGTTCCTAAGTATTTGTTAGCCCATACCAGGTTTGCTGCTCTTGTTAATTGTTGATTATTTTACCAGTCTGTGCTGTTGCTGCAGTCAATTAGTACTGTCACTGAGTGTTTATTCAGTCTGTACAGCAATAGTAAAGTATCAGTTTGTACAAGGAGTATATCGGGGTTTAATTGTAGATTAAATACTATGTGGTAAGTTGGACACTTCAGTATTTGCTGGGTTTGACAGTCCACACAGTTGAGTAAATTGCTGTTAACAAGTTAATCTTAGTGAATACTCCGCTATTCCTACCAGCTGTATAATCAAATATTGTTCATTATCTGATTGTTCCTTGTTTGCTGTTCACATCGTTGGATATATGCCACCATTACAGTACTGACATTACTCTATCAGCAAAGAGTAGGAGTTCAGTTTGGTGTTTCTTATTATTCGTTACAGCAGTTGCTTAGAATGGATATATTTTTAGTTGCTGATCTTATAAAGAGATTTGAATGATTTATTGTTAAATTTGAGCTCTCTAGGTTAATTGAAGAATGTATATTTGTTAGTTGGGATGGCCATGCCCTCAAGACAATAGTTTATTTATTTCATTTCCAGCATCGTATATATTTTTAGAGCTGTGTGGTTTGCTGCCAGTAAGTTAGTATTCCAATCACCATATGCTCTCTCCTTGCCCATAGTGGGATTTGGGTGATTAGAAAGTGTGAGGGTTTATGCATTTCATCAAATATTTGTAAAAATTAAAAAAAAAAAAATCAGATGGGGACATTACATGAAGCTTGGATGTCCATTTGTCCTGATCCATCCCTTACTCATATATAATTAAAATGTAGTGGTTGAGTACTGCAGGGAACAAACTGCACCTTGCTTGGGACTGAATTGTAACTTCACAAATGATTCCCAAATAATAATTTTATTGACCCAGCTGATCTACTATACAATGCATGCAGGTTCCATTTCTGTGCGAACAAAAAATTTAATTTGGTTTCTGTTTGCTGTGGGATTTATTTAAGTGGTGTATTGATTGTTCTTTTTGCTATTCATTTGGAGATGGCTTCTGTTTTAAGTTTTTAATAACCTATTCTGATCTCATTGATTCTCTAAGTATGATATGAGGTTCTCTAAGTGTTTAGTTTCCTTCTCCTTTGGACAATTAAAGTGGTTCTCTATGGCCTTTTTAATGCTTGGGAGATTCTTGTTAAATTTCCATCTATGCAATGGTGGTTGCGAGTCTTCTAATATAAGTATTTTTTTAATTGCTCAATAGGATGTGGTCTACCTAACTTCATTTAACTTTTGGTTAGATCAAAATATTCAACATTATTATTTTTTCCCAAAGTTTAAGGCATGTTATTCAAGGTTATAGATATACTTAGAATTTTGTTTTCTCAACCTGGCATATTAGTGTCATGTCTATATTGTCACAATTGTTTTTGCTTTTTGGGTTTCAAATGAGTTCTTTCTTGCTAACCTTGATGCCACTTTTGAAGATCTGCAGAAACTATCCTCCAAGCCACTTTTATGTTAAAAGTCTTTTGAAGCAAATCATTATTGATGCAGAGTCTCAGTCTCACGAGGTGTTGGATGCTTTCTATGAAAAGTATGCACAGTATCTGATTAATTACAAGGTAAATCCAGGGTTTAATGGTATGTGTTCTGGGGTTTAAATGTCTACTAGCTAATTCTCCTTGTATTTCTATTGTCTAGGCTTGAAAGGGTTATTTTCTTATATTTCTAGCAGGAGAATGCTGTTTAATTTTTAGCTGAAAACAATTGACTGAAAATCTGCTAACTGCTTCTCAAATATATGCCAACCAAAAGACTAATGTATTTTTCCAAACATTACAAATATAAAACTAAAAATTAAAAGAAATCTGAATTTGAAAAACAATATTATATCAGTTTCATGAATTAGCTGATTGTTAATATTCAGCAAGTCATCATGATCCATATTTCATGAGTAGTAGTTCACAAAAATCAGTCTCTTCTAAGTTCAAATGGTCCACTTGACACTCATTGCATCCAAGTGATGATTGCAAGGCGAAGAAGTACTAAGACATCTTATTTGGGGTCACCATTCCAATGCTATTCTGCCTCAACCATAGTTATCCATGGAATTTTCGCCACAGTTAGGTCAGCTTAGTTTGCTATCCTATTTTGTTACACCCCGATTGTATAGCTACTATTGCATTGGGCAATTGATTGTAATGATTGAATCAATGTGATGAATAAAACATGCTGTTCTTTGTTATCAATATGAATGTGTTCCATTTAATGATTGTCTCATTTGATTGTTACTTCTATTGATGTAATCCTAGATGAATGTTGCATGTAAGTTGTTGAATAATGTTGAAATATGCTAACCAATTTTTTTGAAAGATTTTCACACACAATCAACACTTCGCCAATTGAATTAGCGTTAGCATCAAAAATTGAAATCCAAGCTTGAAAGAACTCAACGCCAAGAATGCACACTCAATCCCAAGGAAGGATAGGTGTTGTCATATGGCGGAGAAACTAGAAAACAATAACTTGAAATGAGACAAACTCAACGTCAAGAATGTGCACGCAAAATCCCACTGAGGGCGAGGTGCTAACATATGACGGAGTTATTAATTGAATTGAAACAATTAGGCGGATAACCAGCCATGAAGATACATCTATCTAATTCATCCGCTGCGGTGGGCATCCACTTAAAAGTGGGGATTCACCATTTGAGAGTGGGTACAATGAGAGCTACAATGTTCATTCTCCACACTGGCGGTAAACCATCCGGGGGTAATTAATATGGAAATTAAACAAGTAATTGTAGAAAGTAAATGGTTGGATTAGTACTACTATATCTCAACCGTACAATCATGAAATCTGCAAATTATAAATTACAATAATAGAGAGCAATGCTAAGAAGAGGAGAATGAATTCTTTCAATGTTTTTTAGCTCTTCAATGATGAAAGAGAGCCAAAACTGAAATCTAATAAAATCTGATATAAAACTAAGATTCTGGAAATTCTGATCAGCAACTGTGAAATTCAAAGAAATATTCACAACTCACTCAAAATACTTCCGAATGACGTGAGAACACTTGCAATGAGCTGTTGGAAGGTAGGCGCCCATTCCATGATGAAGAAACAACAACAAATATCAGACATTAATTCTTGGCACAATTCCCAAGGCACTCTAAATGGTACAACCCTTGAAAGGGGCGATTTGCTTCTTAAAAATCAGAAACTTCAATATAAAATCTGCCACTTTGCAAGAAGGGTCACCATAGGTCTACAATTGCATAGCAAAGATACCCAGAACAGAATAAAATTTATTCTAAGAGCTGTTAGCAAAATTCACTTTTAGCTGTAGGTGCACAGCATCAACAACTTCAAAATTGATAAAACTCCAAAATTCTTCAACAATCGAACTCAATCTGCTAGTCTGGATAAGAAGCAGTCCCAAAACCAACTAGGTGCTATCTTTCAAACATGAAATTGGATAAATGCTAAGAGGTAAGCATTCCTCGAAGCTAAATTCATGAAGTCATTCCGACAGCATAACAATATGATAAGCATAATGGATACCAAAGCTGGAGCAAAGCATTCATTTTAAAGAAGAGTAGAAGACTCTTCAATTTCTCAAGAAGGTACGCCAAGAGTCACATGAGACTCTTCAAATTTCCAAAATTCAAATAATTCTTCAAGAGGTGTCCCTTTTGCAAGAATACAATTTCACTTTATTTTTAAAACATAACTCCTCAAAGTGTGGCGTCCCTTTTTCCCAAGGCATTTAAACTTTAAATAATATTTAATCCATATGAAGGCATCCCCCTTTAAGACCACTTTTTAACACAACTTGAAGTTATTCTCCTCGGCCAAGGGGTCAACTACAATTTATAACATTAATGCCTTCATTTATGAAATTCACCAAATAAAGCTTTTAGAAGCCAAAACTTGAATTCAAATAATTGCTCCAACTGGAAATGAAGTCTTGAAAGTTGACAATCTTCATACTGCCAAAAATAGACCTTCCCTGAAATGCCATAGAACCTCTGAACATGGAAACCCTAATTTTACCTCAAACGAGCCTACAGGCTTCCGGAAATAGGTTGATGAGTGTCAGAGCAGATCACTGATGAGAAGGGGACATTACAGTCCGCCCTCCTCGAGATTGCTTGTCCTCAAGCAACCGAAAAGATGGATGCAACAAAATATGTTCTCCTTCCCACGTGGCATCTTCAATAGGAAAGTTCCTCCATCTAACCAAGTATTCCTTGATTGTTCTTCTTCTCAAGGAATGTTCTCTAGTATCAAAAATCTCTTCTGGAATCAATACCAACTGACCTTCCTCATCCAATGGAGGTAATTCTAAAGTAGCCACAACATTGTGTCCAAGTGCCTTCTTGAAGCGGGACACATGAAAGACGTTATGCACCTTGCTTTCAACTGAAAGCTCCAACTCATAAGCAACTTCACCAATCCTTTTGGTGACTTTAAAAGGACCATAAAATCGTGGCTTTAACTTTTCTGCACCACTCTTCTTAAGGGTAGATTGTCTATAGGGCTGAAGCCTCAAGTAGACCATGTCTCCAACTTCAAAAGATCTCTCAACACGCTGCTGATCAGCGTATAACTTCTGCTGATTTTGAGCTTGTTGCAGATTTTCCTTGAGAGATTTCAAGATGTCTTGGTTCTGCTGAAGCATATCCTTAGCCTGTGGAGCTCTACTATCACCAAATACCAAATCAACAAAGTTAGGAGCATCATAACCATAAAGGGCCATAAAAGGAGACATCTTAATCGACATATGATAGGAAGAGTTGTAACAGTACTCTCCCAAATGAAGCCACTTAATCCAAGCTCTTTGTTGCCCTGAAACATAATTTCTAAGGTAGCCCTCTAGCCACTTGTTGACAATCTCGAATTGCCCATCTGTTTGGGGATGATAACTAGTGCTTGGAGTAAGCACTGTACCACTTAGCCTGAAGATCTCTCGCCAAAAAGCACTTAAGAACTTGCTATCCCTATCACTGACAATGGTTTTAGGCAAACCATGCAACCGAAAAACTTCTCTAAAGAATAACTCAGCCACTTGAGCTGCTGTAAAAGAAGTTGTGATAGCATAGAAATGTGAAAATTTAGTCAATCTATCTACCACCACAAAAATACAATCACGTCCTTGTACCTTAGGCAACCCAGTGATGAAATCCATTGCAATGCTTTCCCATTTCTGATTTGGAATTGGCAAGGGCTGCAACAACCCAGCTGGAAAAATATGTTCATTCTTATTCTTTTGGCAAATAGAACACTCTCTTATGTAATTCATGATCTCATCCTTCATCCCTTTCCAAGCAAACCTTTCTCTAATCTGCTTGTAAGTCTTGAACATGCCTTGATGACCAGCAAGGGGAACATCATGAAAAGACTGTAGAATCTTCTTTTTAAGCTTAGATTCATGCACTAAAAAGACTCTACCTTTATAGATAATTAACCCATCAACCAAGTTATACCTTTCATCAACCAAATGACCTTCAAACAAGCTGGTTGCAAACTGATTTTTAGCATAATCAGCAGCAATTAACTCCTTCCAATCTGCTGATAACTCACAAAGTGACTGCAAATGAGGCCTTCTTGAAAGGGCATCAACCACTATGTTATTTTTCCCTTTGACATATTCAATGTCAAAGTCATATGCCTGGAGCTTACTTACCCACTTCTACTGCCTTTCATTCAAATCCTTTTGGCGCATAAAATGTTTAAGACTATTGTGGTCAGTCTTAACAACAAATCTACTTCCCACCAAATATTGACGGAATTTAGACAAAGCATGCATGATGGCAAGCATCTCTTTGTCATAAATGGAGTAAGTTTTTTCTGCTCCTCTCAACTTCCGGCTTTCGAAGACAATGGGATGTTTGTCTTGCATTAGAACAGCTCCAACACCTTCACCTGAAGCATCACATTGCAATTCAAACGGTTTTGTAAAATCCGGAAGAGCCAACACTGGAGATGTACTCATGATTTTCTTAAATTTATCAAAAACTTCTCGTGCCATCTTGGTCCAAAGAAAAGCTCCTTTCTTTGTAAGATTTGTGAGAGGGGCTGCTTGATGAGAATATCCTTTCACAAATCTTCTATAGAATCCACATAAACCCAAAAATCCTCTCAAATGAGAAACATTCTTTGGAGTTGGCCAATCAAGAATGGCTCTTATCTTTTCAGGATCAACTTTCACACCCTTTGCATTGATAATGTGGCCAAGATATAATAGTTTAGTCATCCCGAACTCACACTTTGATTCTTCAGCAAACAAACATTCCGCTTCCAAAATACTAAGCACTTCTTCCAAATGCTTAAGGTGCTCTTCCCATGACTTACTGAAAATGCGGATGTCGTCGAAGAAGATGAGCACAAACTTCCTCAACTGCTGTCTAAAAATCTTGTTCATACAAGATTGAAATGTTGCTGGAGCGTTTGTTAAACCGAAAGGCATGACAAGGAATTCAAAATGCCCAAAGTGACATCTGAATGTTGTTTTTTCTATGTCCGTCTCCCTCATTCTGATTTGATGGTAACCCGAACGAAGATCAATCTTCGAGAAAAACATAGCTCCATGGAGCTCATCAATAAGCTCGTCTATCCTAGGAATAGGATATCTATTCTTGATTGTCTTTTGATTCAATGCACGGTAGTCAACACACATACGCATTGTGCCATCTTTCTTTTTGACCAGCACTACTGCAGAAGCAAAAGGACTCTTGCTCGGTCTAATGAAACCTGTCTCCAATAGCTCCTTGATGGCTTTTTCGATCTCATCTTTTTGCTTCTTTGGATAACGGTATGGTGTAGTCATGACGGGCTTTGCTCCTTCTAATTCAATTACATGCTCAGAACCTCTTTCAGGAGGTCTTCCAGGAGGTAGGCTTCCAAAGACTTTGCTTTTCTTTGAAAGTAAGGCTTGGATATCAGGATGATATTGCCTCTTCTCTTCCACTGGATCAGCTGGTAGGACCATACACTCAGCTGCCCACTCAACTTGATCATGACGGATCAACCTTTCCATTCTTTTCAAGGACATAATTTGAGAGCCCCCATTTGACATCCCTCTCAAAACAACCTTCTTTCCATTAGCTTGAAATTTCAGCTCCATTGTTTGTAAATTCAAAGTGATCTCTCCAAGAGATCGCAGCCATTGTATTCCTAACACGGCATTAGTATCACCAATACCCACAACATAGAAGTCGTCTTTTACTTCATAATTTCCTATATGAATAGAAAGGTTAGGAATTTTCTTAGTACATGACATGGTGAAACCATCAGCTACCATTACTTTGAAGCCTTCAAACTCTTCAGTTTTCAAACCTCTCTTTGTCACCAATCCTTCATCAATGAAGTTGTGAGTTGCTCCAGTATCAATTAGAGCAACTATCCTTTGAGATCCAACCACTCCACGAACCCGAAAGGACTCATTTTTTTGAAAACTTGATAGTTGTGTGAAAGTACTACCATCTCCCACCTCATCGGGCTTCTCTTCTGGAGCTTCTTCACCTTCACTACTTGCTGATTCGTATTGTTGATCAGACGAATCAGATTCTGATCCAAAATCAGAATAGCCCTCCATTAGGTTTGCTTTGCCTCTTCCATAGCAACGGTGACCCTTAGCCCAAGGTTCACGGCAAGTGTAGCAAACTCCATCTTTTCTAAGCTGTTCTTTGAGCTCTTCTGACAACTTTGGTGGAAACTTCTTTGGCAGATTTGAAAAATGTTTTTTATCCTTCTTATGGCTGAAAGGATTCAAATGAACTTAGGTCTTGGGGCTGCCAACTCCATGCTCCTCGCTTTCTTGATGGCTTCATCTAAAGTTGGTGGATCAAAGGCTTTGACCCATCCCTTCAAAGGCTCCATTAATCCTTTTGAAAAAAGTACCACAAGTCTTCTCTCAGTAATGTTAGGCACCATTATTGACAACCTTTGAAAATCAACCACATAATTTTCTAAAGATCCTTGCTGTTTCAATTGTGCCAATTCTCTGAATCTCAACTCTGGATCCTTGGTATCAAATCTTTCAATCAACTTATTGGTAAACTCATCATAGGTGCGAATGAGGTTATGGCCAAGAGTGACCAAACCATGAGTCCACCATTCGTAAGCTATCCCATCCAAATGCAAGGTAGCAAATTTGATAGCATCTCCTTCCGGCATGGGTCTGAGAGAGAGATAGTTATCTAGCTTCTGCACCCATGATCTGGCTGTACACTTATTACTACCACCAAAATGCTCCATAGTTATCTTTCCCAAAGGTTGGTAGAAATCATTTCTAGGCACCATAGGAGGACGTTGCTCATTCCTTCCTCCATTTCTCCGACTCCTTTGATTCATGTATTGATCAAAGGTCCAAGCACCTCTCAAGTCAAGAGGTAAAGAAACGTACTCCATGTAAGCTTGACGTGCATCATCAGCAAAAGTTGGTGCAGCTTCAACCGGTTGTTGCTCTTCCCTTGGCGTGAAGACGGGGAAAAGAGGTCTAGAGGATGACCCACTAGGAATTGCAGCATGCTGACCCACAATTCTGTCTCTTGTATTCACCTCAGGACTGTCATTATTGTTATTCCCATTAACTCCACTGCTTTCTCCAGTTGAATTATTTTGGGGCTGAATGATATTCTGTGCTGCTTGCTGGTCCAACTTGGACAATAATCGGGACATCATGTCTATCATCCCATCAAACTTCTTCTCAACTCCGTCCCTCTCATCATTAGCTTGCCTAACACTGTCTGACATTATTTCAACTGTCTTTTCTGTACCTTCCACTATTTTACCAAGATCCCTTAAGGCTTTTGAAAAAGTATCTGCCTCTGGAATGGAAGGAAACTGATGCTGAGTTCTGGCCTGACTTCTGGTGAATGGCCTAGTGTCTCTTTCACTCATCAAACAACCAATTGCAAAATGCCACAGGATGGCAGGGTCTTTTGCTCTGATACCACTGAAATATGCTAAACAATTTTTTTGATAGAGGTTTCACACACAATCAACACTTCGCCAATTGAATTAGCGTTAGCATCAAAAACTGAAATCCAAGCTTGAAAGAACTCAACGCCAAGAATGCACACTCAATCCCAAGGAAGGATAGGTGTTGTCATATGGCGGAGAAACTAGAAAACAATAACTTGAAATGAGACAAACTCAACATCAAGAATGTGCACGCAAGATCCCATTGAGGGCGAGGTGCTAACATATGACGGAGTTATTAATTGAATTGAAACAATTAGGCAGATAACCAGCCATGAACTCTACTGTGTTTTCTGTATCATACCATTGACATTGTTTATTGTCTCCTGAAGAGAACAGTGATCCATTGATATTTGTAATTGTGCAAATATATATAAATATATACATAAATATATACATATATACATATATATATATATATATATATATATATAATAACCTCAAATTTCCCAAAGAATTCAACGCAGACTTCATAGATTACGCAAGTCACAGGCAAAACACAGTTGAAAGATCTTTGAACAGTTTTAATAAAACAAAGTAAATATAGTATTTAGGGCTTACGCCCCCCACCCCATATGGGGAGGCACTGCCTGTGGAAGGCAGCGCTTCCTCCACAGGCCATGGCCTGTGGAGGGAGCGCTGTCTCCCACAGCGCCGCCCTTCCCTTATGGGGAGGGCACGGCTGGGGAGAGTCCTCAGCCCCCCCTTCACTTAACAAAACATTTACAAACAAAAAAAATTCGATTCCAATCAAAAGAAAACTAAAAACTTTGCACTCATAAATTCGTTTTTGTATTATGGCAAAAGTAATCCAAATTTATACACCAATGTATATATATATATATACACAGAGAGAGATTATATGTGCATATATATATAAGTATATATATATTTATTTTCAGAGCTTCTGTGAAAAGAATGAACAATCTGGAACGAAAAAAATAAGCTACAGTTTACAAAGGAGAAAAGCCCCAATCTGAAAGGAATAAAATTATGAAAATTCTTTCAATGCACTCGAGAATGAAACATTTTCTCAGATTTTCTCAGTTTTGCATACAATTCAAACTAGCATTCAAATTCTTCAGAAGTGTCTACATATTTCAATCAAGATTTGTGGGAAAAGAATGGAAAACCTGGAAATAACGCTTCTAGCTGGAGATGCTCTTCAAACAATTTTCTTCTCTTTGCTTCTTTTCAATCTGGCTTTTTTGAGAGTCTTCTTCTTCTTTCCTCCTTTTCAGATGCTTTACCAACTCTTAATTTTCCTCCTATCTCCCAAAGAGTAATTCTCAAACTCACTAAGCTAAAGGATTCAGTATTTTCTTGGCAGCCATTAGAGCAAAAATTACAGAGCTTGTTTTCAAGAACCGTTACCTTCTCAGGAACTCTTTTTTCCTTTTTAAAAATGCTTTTTCCTTTCCATTTCTACTCTAATCTTGAAAATGGATTTTAAAAATAAGAATAATTTTCAATTTAATTGCATGTAATTCCCCTTTTGAAAATATTTACTCAATAATAAAATAAATATCTTTTAACTAATGGTTAACTTATTAACTTCAAGACTAACACAAATTAAAAGAAGAATAGAATGCATAAGCATTTAAATAAAAAATCTATAATTCACTTTAATTAAAACTTAATCCTTTGTTTATCATGCTTTCATTTCATCATTTATTTAATTTACTATTTGTTATTTAATTTGCAAATAATTCAAAACAAACACACAAAAATTAGACATTCCTAAATGCAATCTATATGAATCTAAGTGCGTGTGTGTGATCGAAAGGTCTTCCTGCTTTGTCCTGTCAAGAAGCTAACTTCCTCTTCTTAATCACACCCTTGGTCTTCGACTTCCTGCAACTCAAGTGTACTCAGGCACACAACAATAATTAAATTAGTATCACATTAAGATATAAATAAAGCAATACATTACATTAATTAAAATGTTTCTACTTTATTTTGCTTCATTTTCAAAATAAAACGCATTCAATACTATTCAACTTTTCATAATTTAAATAAACACTTTCATTTATCTCCACACCAAAACACCATCATATTAATTATTATTCAACCATGCACATCACAACATGCAACAAATCCACACAAAGCCAAAAGCAACCTGCATCAGGGTTGAGATGTGAGAAAAACCAATACATATCCACACCATGGATAAGGGAAGAGAGGAATTGTTGAGGGAGTACAGCGAGAGGGCATCTTTTGGATATTGTACTCGGGAGGGGACAAGATGAGCCCACATGGGCCAAGGGGGTACTTGCCGTTGCCTCAACGGGTGCTGCCCTTGGGTCTAGAAGAGTTGGCTACTAGGACATCTGCTGCAACTCCACTTACCCTACCATGTTGTCACGAGTTTACTAATACTTGAAATATGATTAATTGCTAATTACTGATATTGTGGTAGGTGATTATAATCTGTTACTCATAATGATTATGGGGATGATTTGTAACCTAGTGCAGGGCTCAACCTTCAAAAGAAAGGTACTCTCTACACTCATTGTTTATTTTAGAAAGAAAATTAGGGCGAATTTAGGCATTCCCAATTAGGGACATAACACATTCTTCACATTGTTGTCAAATGGTTTGTAACATTCTATCTTTCATACATGATCTTTCTTATTTGATTTCCTCTCTTGCACATTTAAACATTGTCATGTTATAACCTTCCTCTTCAATGTTCTATAAAAAGTTCATTACCTCATGATTATTGTAGGTTGCTATCTCTGACTTGAAGACCATCATCATTTTCAATGTGTCATACTTCTTATGCCTTTGTTGCCTATATTATCACCATTCCCACTATACCTTGTCTTTCAAAATGCTTCCATGCACCATTTGTTAACCGTCGTGTCATTCATGCTTTGAACTATTATTTGTTGGAGTGTTTATGACTTTGACATCTCATGTTTTTAACTTCCATCATCCAAGAACATAATTGAATGATCTTGTTGTATGCTTAGCCATTCTTTAGTTTCTCTTTCTTTTCTCCAATCATATCTTCTCTTTCTCTTCTAATTCTTCCCCTTTGATCAATGAAAACAGAATGCTTGTATATAATATGCCTTGGCTGATCTATCTTGAGTTGTCTTCTTCATGAGCTAAAATAATGCAATGGTTAGCTCCCCTTGAACTTGTACATTTCCTTAAGGACTAAGTGATATCTCAAGCATATATTATTCCTTCTTCTCATTATCTTGCTCTTGTTTCCTTCTCCATACCTTTGTAAATTCTTCCTTTTGCTTATTCATGGCTTCTACTTTCTTGTTCTGCTTAGGGTTTTCCACAAAATTACTTCTACACAATCGTGCCATATGCCCATAGTTGTTGTACTTGTAGCATATAACATTGTATCTAGTCTGTTTGCAAAAGTTTATTGTTCAAACTTCAAGCTCTTCTAGTTGTGTGTGATGAGATTGTTATGCTATACATAGTTTTGTTATATTCATTGAGTTGTTTTGTGTGAAGGGTTTCACTCATTTAATGCAAATTACCAATAATTGCAGGCTTTGTATTGTGATTATTGTTAATTCATGTGCTTGTAGCTTAGTATGCAACACTTGGGTGTTTAATTTATAAAATCTAGTTTTGTGTAGGTAATCAACATCTTTAATCCAGCTCTTGTGTGTACATACTTCATAGCATTTGCTTTTTAGCTGGAAAGTGTGTGTGTTTATGCTGTAATGGGTTAAGTTAGTAGAAGTCATAAAAGATAAAGTGAAAATCTCGTCTGTGTGTGTGGAAGAACTACTGCAGTCTTGTGCTCATACCTGTGAACAAAAGATAGGGCAATTTAAGTTTGTTTTCATTGCATGTTTGAACCCCATAAAAAAACCTTGTGCATATTGTAAAATATTGTAAATTGTGTCCATAGCGTAGTGTTCAAGGGTTTTTAATCAAGTTTTTCCATTACAAGGGAGCTTTCTCTTATAATTCAAAGAAAGGTCTTACCTTGCTGTTTTATTTTGTGTTGTTCTGAAAGGATAAATTAAAGTGCTAACAGATTTTCAAACACAATATACATGACTTTTCTGATTAGGAAAAGAGATTTGGTTATAATTACTCAAGGATATGTCTAGTTATATAGGTGAACCTGGCACTGTTACAGAAACTAAAGATTGTTTTGAAATAGGCATTCAAAAACATTTGCTATGTAGTGCTTTAGATACTTGGAAGTTGGAACACTTTAGAAGGTAATTACTATTTATAAATCAGAACTCAGAAGATTTAGGTGCATGTTGTAAAGCTCTGCATACAGTCTTCATGATTTAAGAATAACCCCACCGCCTTTTAGAAAATACGATGCTGATGGTGAAATCTCATAGAGATTGATTTCTTAGGAAATTTATTGTATGCAGAGAAAGCTACCATCTTTATGACATTTAGTGGTCTTTGTTTTACACTTAATAACATGAGCTATTTTGTTATATTATTTTGTTATGGTAGTTAACCACACTCCTCTTACAGCAACATGAAGTTTATGCTTTATAACTATATTAAATATGTTCATGTCAAATCCAATTTGCATATATATATTTTTTGTTGTACAAATTAGTTCACTGTCTTTGGACATAGCGAGCATATTGTTTAGGATATATTCAGTTTCTCTTCCAGTAGATTCTTGTTAGTCCTCTGCAAAATTAAATCTGGTTTCAATTTCTGTTTCTCTTGAATGATAGGAGTTGATTTAGTTTCTCCTTGGAAGTTTACCTGAAATTTCATGTGAAATCGGCATTCTGCAGGATTATGATTTGTCTCAAATTGGGAAATGCTACAGAAACTTAAAGTTTGTGTTTCCTGCTACTAGTGATTTCTTTTTAACTTCATTTGACAATCAACGGATCAGAGAATCAGTGATAATGACCGTGATCTTGAGGTCATCCCCTAACATGCTGGAAGGAGGCACAGGGTACACTTCTTACATTTATCAAGTGTATATTGATTAAGAACTCAGATTTCCTCATAGCTGATATTGTATCTACTACAGTTTTATAGTTTTTGTTCTGTTTTTTCTTTCTTTTTTTTTTTTTTGTTTATCTGTTAGTTTAATCTTGGTTTTAGTTAACTCTTGCATGTCCCTTTTTTCCATTGTCTTGTTATCTTGTAATGTCCCCGTTTTCAGCGTGATCTTGTTTTGGAGATGGTTAGCCTTTTGGGACCCTTGTGGGCTAACTGGATTGGTTAGAGGGTCAGTGGTACCTTCTGGAGAGTTCGGTCGATTTCATTTTTGAGATCGTGGATAGGCTCATTGCAGGCCTTGGCGTACAGGAGTTTCTTTGCTTCTGACGGCATTGAATTCTGTTGAGAATTGAGGGAGATAGGCTTACTTAAGTGATTTAAGTTAATTTTTAACTTAAAGTCTTTTTATAAAGTCAAATTGACTTTATAATTCTTATTTCACTTAAATTAAGTCTAAAGTGAATATTTTAATGTTATATCTTTTATTCACTTAAAGGAGGCGCCAAAAATCAAAATGAAGACTATGGAAAGTGACTTAAGTTTAGTTTCATAAATTTAAATGAGCTAAAGCCCTAAAATGTACGGCCTTCTTAGGGTTTCACCTCTTTTGCTTTATAAGGGATTTGGGCAATGAGAAACTCATCTTTTTGAATATTTCAACTTTGCCTTGGAGGTTTTTTCCCTTGCTTTCAGCCTGTGACCAGGTTTGCAGCAAATCCACCATTGGAGAACGAAATCTCTTCAGTGTGAGCACTTGTGAAGTTGTGAAAGATCAGCTGAATTAGTGCAGATTGAGAGAGCTTCATTTCAGAAGTTCTGTAGTGCTTCAACAGATTTTTGTAGTGTTCTTCATCAAAAACAGAGGGTTTATTAGTTGCTGTTCTTCCTTCACCATGGCAGACTTCATGGCTGTTTGGGCACACCTTCAGAGATGGTTTTTGGTGCTTTTTGTTTGAAAGGGCATGGCACTTGCAAGGAAGGTTTTTTTTGGCTTTTTGGAGAAACGTCTTCTTTCGGAGGATCTCTCTTCATGAACTTGGGCGCCCTACCTATACTTCTCTCTGGCTTCAGTTTCAGAATAAACTTTGAAGTCTGTAACTCTCTACTCCAGTTTTTGTCAGTTCTTCACTATGCTGATCGGATTTCTTATTTAAAAAATCTGGAGGCTTTCGGGTATGTTTATATGTTTTAAATCCATTGTTGATGATAATAAACACCTTCTACAATTTCAGTTTGATTAAATTTGCTCAAGTTTTCATTCTGTGAGCTTTTATATGATGCGCCCCTTCTCTTCTGTCTACAAAATTTCTCTAAAAAACTAAAAAAACACAAATAGACTTAAAAAAAAGACAGGGTTTGAGCAGGAGAGCTAGCAAGGCTCATCGAGATATCTTTTCCTTGACTTATGATGCAGTCTAGATATGGGGGTCTTATTAGGCAACTAAAATCTAGCAGCCAACAATACAATTTTGACACAATAACAATTTGCTTTGAATTTTATTTCAATTCTGAAAACAAACTATCTTTATAGTCTTTACAGGAGTCAAATCAGTTTCTCATTCAATTGAAATTACCTTAAAAATTTTTCACCCAAATTCAATCCTCTCAAAAGCCCCCTTCCAAATAAGCTCCTTAGAGTTTACAACAACTTTCTTTTATACTTCAGGCTCAGAGGAAGTTAAACTGTTGCAAGATTGGCAGTTACAGGTAATGGATCGTTGCAAAATGGAGACAGTAGGGTAAAGTCTTGCAAGTGACCAGTTCGGGCAAAAAACTCTGCATGTTCAGTTCTCTGAACAAGATCATTAGAACTTGTTCATAAGTTCAACTCACTTGAAAAATCCGGCATCCATACTTTGTTGACATCATCATTACATCATCTTGTGGAAGTTTGGCATCCATTTGAATAGGATTGCTATATAGTCAGGTTCACTTAAATCCCACATCTGTACTTTGCTGACATCATCAATATATCATCTTGTAGAAGTCTGACATCCTTTCGAACAGGATTGTTATAACTTGTTTAATAGTCAGGTTCACTTGAAAAACCCTGCATTCTGTACCTTACTAATATCATCATTACATCATCATTTTCCTTTTTGAAAAAGTTCTTTTGCTTATTGGTCTAGTTGCATTTGTCCATAGACCATACAATGCTAATGTCAGCATTTGCTTACATCATGCTTATGTCATGTTGACGTCGTCAATTGCCAAGTGACTCTTGTCTCATGCTGAGGTCATGTTGACATCATTATTTGCTTGCGTCATGTTGATGTCACCATCAGAATTGTTCGTCCAAACCGGTTATCAAAACTTAAAAAGTTCAGTTCACTTAAACTTTCCTGCAAACCTAGTTGAACTTGAAGTTCCCACAAAATATTCACAATTGGAATTGTTCATCTAAACTAGATATCAAAACTTACAGATTCAGTTTACTTGAATTTTCTTGCAAATCCAGTTGAACTTGAAGTTCCTATAAACAACTAAATGTGAAAAAATGACTTGGAACTGGTTGTGGGAAATGGCCTCCAAACTAGTTATTAGGAGGTTTGGTTCCACATTGAAGTTCTGCAAATATCCGGTTAGAGACAAACTCTACATTCACATAACTTAGCCAATTTTTATCTATTCTTCACCAAATTGAAATTGTAAGTACCTATTAAACGCTTCTACAAAGTGAGGTGCTTAACTTGATCAATTTGAAGTTGAAAACTTTCATGAAGCAACTACTGAAAAGCAAAAGCCAACTGAAACACATCAAAATTGAATTGAAATTGAAACAAAACTTGTAATATTTATTTGGTTGATATTAGATTGCTCGTGAACTTGGATGCTCCTGCATCGTACATGTTGGGTAAGTGAAATGTTCCACGAGTTGGAAATTCATGAACATTTGAAATGGCCACCCCTGTTTTTTTTTTGAAAATCACTGTATGCTGATTGTTTGTTTGCTGAGGTGTTTAGTTGATTGTTTCCATTGTTCTCATGATGCATAACAACACATTGCATATTGCAAATTGAAGGAAATATTAAGAAGAAAACATTGCTTCCTTTAATAAATAACAACATATGATAAGAGCATTTATTACAGTTCAAAACCAGACAAATACAAAGTTTATCAGACCTGGTAAGAGCAGTTTTCAGACCTGGTATTGTGCTTACAATGGCAGCAACTCATCATAACATTGCCCAACACGTCCCATGCATGAAAAACCCAAGTCCCACTGATCTTCTATGCCTCAACCAGCTGCTAAATCACTGAAAATAGCAGAATAAGAGGTCTATACAACAGCAGACCCTTATTCATGAAAACCCCAATTGGCACGATTTCCAAGAGAGGATGATTTGCCTCTAAAAATCAGTCTTTCACCAAAAAGATCCAAACAATAGCTTGAAAGATGGCGCCCAGGAGTGAGATCCAACGCTCCAATACCCAGAAGGCTGTGCCCAGTACAAATGGAGTTATGTGAAGAAATAACCTTCAGCCACTGGTAAAACAGAGTTTCCAGAACCTCTGATAATGCAGATCAGTCATCAGAAAATACCCGAAAAAACCTCCTAAACACCACCAAAAGGAGCCAAATACCAAACAACACTCACATCATCAAACCCACATCAAAAGACTACAAAAATCTTCATCTTCACCACCCAAAAAACAATGAAAATATGAACTCTCTGATGCCCTAGGTGGTCCCTGAGATAAAAGCACTCCAATCCAGCTAGGGTGGAACTTTCACCACCGAAACTAGTGCTAGAAATGAGGGTTTTGGTCCTGAATCAGCTGCAATCAAAATCTGGAATCATTCCAGTAGAGTTTCCTTAAGTTGCCAAAATATCCATACCCCCAAATGAGAGCTCCAAAAGAATAAATAGAGAAAAGAGGAGAAATTAGGGCAACACCATTTTCAAATTCTATTTTTCCTTCCACAAAGCCACACTCCTTTTTGCAAGCTCTCCCATTAATCATAAACATTAGCTTATGAAATATTCTGAGCCAATTTTTTTCGATTTTTCAATTATCAGATTACAACATTACAACCAATTACCCGTTAAGGTTAGAAGCTAAACCCAAACATACTGAAACAACTCTAACCAGTATGGCGCCGATGATGGCGAGCATTGGTCAGAGGGTCTTCTACTCTAAATGCTGGAAAGGGAACTCGACGTCAAGTATGTGCTACCCAATCCAATGCGGAGTGAGGGGCGACCATATGACGGAGTGATTACAATAACAATGCTTGAAAGAGAAATGCTGAAAGATGAAACTACTCAACACCCAGAATGTGCTTGCTAACCCAGAATGGGAGAGTAGCTACCATAGGGCGGAGATCTATCTATTACAATAATTATTGAAGAAGAATGAGTATTACAACAGCAAATAAGCAATATTCAAAGAACGACTGGTCAGTACTACTGCCAGTTTACAAGTTATTATTGCCTGCAAATCAGAATATAAGATGCTCTTTCAATGGTTCATACAATAAGAATCCTTCTGCAAAGGTTATAAAGAAATCTTAACACCAACCAAGAAAGGAAGATGCAGATTCCACAAACTGTCGTATCAGATCTGCACTTTTTGTTACATAACCAGCAACTTACAAACTCAAAGAATTGTTCATAACTTCCTCAGATATGACCCGAATGATGTGAAGTAAAATGCAATGCACTCTAATGATTAAGGCGGCCAAACCCAAACACTAACACAGACCCAAATACCACTAATTTAATTTGCACGGAAATCAAGACAGTACACAATGGTACGGCCCAGCTGAGAAATTCGACCTTGCTTTAAAAATTCAATACACAACAATAAAATCTGAAATTTGAACTAATGATTCGCCCTTGACAGACTAAGGGATTAAGACACTGCCCAGAACTATATTTTTGGTATTTTTTGAGATATGAATGAAAAACTAAATCTGCTGTAGCAACAATGCAATTTCTAGAAAATCCACTATAATGCAGAAAACAAAAAACTACTGATCTAATAATGCTGATTACAATGCACGATTACTAAGAAGAACTCACAAACGAGATTGATTCACCACTAGTTGTTGTCTTGCAAACAAGAAGCGATGCCCGAGCTAGGAGGCCTTCATTCCTCGAAGCAAACCCAGAGCCAATTCGGCAGCATAACAGTACTGTAGTCCAAAGATGTCCAAATGATCTTCAAAGCCTTCCTTTTATAATTTCTTGTTGACTTCACAAAACCCTAAATCCACTTCCAAGTCAAACCCTAATCCCTTCTCAAAATTGGCATCCTTTTCTCTTAAAGCTCAACATTGATATTTTAAAATAACTTTCATACTTTGATAAATGCGCCCAAATTAATCTTGTTTTGACTTTGGAATTTAATAAAATAATCTTAATGAAGCGCCACCCTTAAAAGGCCCACTTTTCAAAACAACATAAAGTCATTAGACTAGGCCAAGGGGTCAACGATCAAATATAAGATTAAAATGTGACTTTTTTAATTAAATGACTTCACTTATCTCTCCGAACGTGCCCTGAAGCCAATAATGACCAAGTCAACTGACCAAACTGAAGCAGGAAGTCAACCAAGCTGAACTCAACTGAAAAGCTGCCAAAAATAGAATTTACTATAAATAGTAAATCCCAAAAAATGCTCTGAATGCCGAGATGAACATACCACTGCGAAGCTCTCTGAAAACCCAGAAAGAATCCGCCATTGAATCCACCATCTCTGAGCAACGACCTCCTCAAAAATAGGAAACCCTAATTTTACCTTCCGACTAGCCTTCGGGTTTCCAGAAAAAGGCCAACGGTCACAGGAACGATCAGGTTTGAGAAGGGGACATTACAGTCCGCCCTCCCCAAGATTGCTTGTCCTCAAGCAATCGTAAACCAGGATGCTGCAATATCTCATCACTTTCCCAAGTCGCATCCTCCATAGGCAGGTTCTTCCACTTCACTAGGTATTCTCTGATGGTTCTTTTCCTCAAAGAACGTTCTCTGAAGTCAAGTATCTCCTCTGGAATTAGAACCAACTGTCCCTCTTCATCCAATGGTGGCAACTGTGATGAAGCAACCACATTATGTCCAAGTGCCTTCTTGAGGCGAGACACGTGGAAGACGTTATGCACTCTGCTATCAAAGGTAGCTCTAATTCATAAGCTACTGCCCCAACTTTTCTGATGACCCTAAATGGCCCATAGAAGCGAGGTTTGAGCTTCTCAGCTCCACTCTTCTTGAGAGTAGACTGTCTATAAGGTTGTAAACGAAGATAGACCATATCCCCAACCTCGAAAGAACGCTCAACACGCCTCTGATCAGCATACAACTTCTGCTGATTTTGTGCAATCTGCAAATTATCCTTCAAGGATTTCATTATGTCTTGACTATGCTGCAACAAATCCTTGGCTAGGGGTGCTTTGCTGTCACCAAACACCAAATCTGCAAAACTAGGTGCTTCATACCCATAAAGTGCCAAGAAAGGAGACATCTTAATCGACATATGGAAAGAAGAATTGTAGCAGTACTCGCCTATATGCAGCCACTTAACCCATGCTCTCTGCTGCTCTGACACATAGTTTCTCAAGTAGCCTTCCAACCACTTGTTCACTACTTCTGTTTGTCCATCAGTTTGGGGGTGATAACTAGTGCTTGGAGTGAGCACCGTACCACTCATTCTGAAAACTTCTTGCCAAAACGTACTTAGGAACTTGCTGTCCCTATCACTCACAATGTTCTTTGGCAACCCATGCAGCCTAAACACCTCTCGAAAGAACAAATCTGCAACTTGGGCTGCAGAAAAAGTGCTGGTAATGGCGAAGAAATGAGCAAATTTGGTTAATCTGTCAACTACCACGTAAATACAATCCTTCCCTTGGGCCTTGGGCAACCCAGTGATGAAGTCCATCGAAATGCTTTCCCATTTTTGATTGGGAATTGGAAGTGGTTGCAGCAAACCGGCGGGTAAAGTATGCTCATTCTTATTCACTTGACAAACAGGGCACTCCTGAATGTAGCGTTGTACTTCTCCTTTCAATCCTTTCCAAGAAAACCTTTCTCGGATCTGCCTATATGTCTTGAAAAAACCTTGGTGACCAGCAACTGGAATATCATGGAAAGTCAAAAGAATCTTCTTCTTAAGCTTAGAATCAGCCACCAGAAAGATTCTTCCCTTATAATGTATCAATCCCTCAACCACCTTGTACCTTTCATCATGAAAAGTACCCTCAAGAATGCTGGTTGCAAACTGATTTTTGGCATAATCAGCAAGCAACAAGTCTCTCCAATCTGTAGTAAGCTCACACAATGAGCTAAGATGAGGTCTCCTTGACAACGCATCAGCCACGATATTATTTTTCCCTTTGACATATTCAATGTCAAAGTCGTAAGCTTGAAGCTTACTCACCCATTTCTGTTGCCTCTCATTTAGGTCCTTCTGGTGCATGAAATGCTTGAGGCTATTGTGGTCAGTCTTAACCACGAATTTGTTCCCCACCAAGTACTGCCTAAACTTGGCTAATGCATGCATAATGGCAAGCATTTCTTTGTCATAAATTGAATATGTCCTTTCGACACCCCGTAATTTTCTGCTCTCAAACACGATAGGGTGTTTGTCTTGCATCAGGACAGCCCCAACTCCTTCACCTGATGCATCACACTGCAGCTCGAATGGCTTGGAGAAATCCGGAATAGCCAAAACTGGACATGAGCTCATGATCTTCTTGAACTTGTCAAAAACAATTTGAGCCTTTTCTGACCAAACAAAGGCTCCCTTTTTTGTGAGATCAGTAAGAGGAGCAGCATTCTGTGAATACCCCTTAACGAATCTCCGATAAAAACCACAAAGACCCAGAAAACCTTTCAACTGAGTCAAATTCTCAGGTGGTGGCCAATCCACCACTGCTTTGATCTTTTCCGGATCCACCTTCACTCCCTCAGCACTGATGATGTGGCCAAGGTACAATAACTCCTCCATTCCAAATTCACATTTGGAAGCTTTTGCAAACAAACTCTCAGATTCCAGAATACTAAGCACTTCCTCCAAGTGCTTGAGATGATCATCCCAGGTCTTGCTATAAATCAGAATATCATCAAAAAATATCAACACAAAGCTCCTTAACTGATTCTGAAAAACACGGTTCATGCAAGACTGAAAGGTAGCCAGAGCGTTAGTCAACCCAAATGGCATGACTAAGAATTCGAAATGGCCATAGTGACATCTGAAAGCTATCTTCTCCACATCAGATCCCCTCATCCTAATTTGATGGTAACCCGATCTCAAGTCGATCTTCGAGAAGAACTTGGCCCCATGTAGCTCATCAATGAGCTCATCTATTCTGGGAATGGGGTATCTATTTTTGATGGTGCTCTGATTCAGAGCACGATAGTCCACGCACATGCGCATGGTACCATCCTTCTTCTTCACAAGGACCACTGCAGATGCAAAGGGGCTCTTGCTTGGGTGTATGAAACCCATCTCCAAAAGTTCCCGAATATTCTTCTCGATTTCATCCTTTTGCCTCTTCGGATACCGATATGGAGTTGTGATCACCGGTTTAGCTCCTTCCTTGAGCTCTATGATGTGTTCTGAACCCCGTTCAGGTGGTGGTCCAGGAGGAAAATCTGCAAAGACTTTGCTCTTCTTCGTGAGTAGAGACTGAATATTAGGAGGGAGGTCACGTTTAGTCTCTACAGGACTATCAGGAAGGATCATGCATTCAGCAACCCACTCGGCTTGATCGTGACGGATCAGCCTTGCCATTCTTTTGAATGACACTACTCGAGGACCCCCATTGGACATGCCTCTCAGAACTATCTTCTTCCCATCCGATTGGAACTTCAACTCCATAGTCTGCAGATTCAAAGAGATCTCTCCAAGAGATCGCAGCCATTGAATGCCGAGAACGGCATCAGTATCCCCAATGTGAACTACATAGAAGTCATCCTTGACTTCGTAGTTGCCCAACTGCATGGTCATGTTCGATATTTTCTTGGTGCAAGAAATATGGAATCCAAACAATGACAACCTTTCCTCTGTTTGGTGAACCTACTCCTCGAACTCCAGCACTCAGTGTTTGCAAGCCCATCTTCTTGGCTGACAAACACAACTTCTGTGACTCAATATTGGAAGTATATGTGTTGCTCCAGTGTCGAAACTCAAGATGCACCACAATTCGCAATGCCCTTTGATCATCCATTACCTTCATAAAATCATGAGTGACAGATAAAGTACATGATTATAATGGTGGAAGTTACATTCTAAAGAACTCCTAGAGAGAAGGGTGCAAGGAGACAAAGGAGGTTGTTCAGGAGGAGTTTATTCTACCCATTTCTATGGGATTGGGAGATGGAATATTCATTCAGATTAGTGAAATCTAGTTTGGAAAATCTTAGAGACCTAAAAAATGTTTATCACATCCACTCTTTAGTTGGATGTTGATCTCCCTCAACATAGTACTGATTAAAATGTCACATTGTTTGGATCTTTGAGTGCATCGAGATTCCAAACAAGCCACGGAAAGTTTTATAGTGTGTAAAAGGGAAGTGCTTACAATTTTGCCTTTGACCATTTCACATGATTCGTATCTGCAAATTCTTGGAAATGATGATTCTCTTTGCAATCAAGGGGAACAAATCATTTTGTACTTAAGTACCATCTTCAAAAGGTGAGACTAGATGCAGAGTTCCGACTAAGTTGTTTTAGGTATTACTTCCAGGATCATGGTTTTACCATCATGGGGTGCCTGACAAGTTTGAAGTTTCATGGAGGGTAGTTAGTAATGGGTTTGGTTAGTTATCACATCCTGGGAGTTTACTGGGAGTTTGGAGAATATTGTGTTACAAATGCTTAATATTTTTATCCTATATGGCGAATGGTGTGGGGTTCGGTTGTTTTGGGTGGTGGCGCATTTGGACAGTGTATGGATGGTCCCATGGTTTGCTTCACCACCTTTATGGTGAATTTGAGATCACAGTGCCCAGAGGAAGTCCAGGTATTAGGCAAGGAGACTTCCAACTGGGTTTGGGATCGGGGATATTTGTGCAACTATGTTTATGCTGGTGCTACGAGTCAGTTGAGATGTGTGGGACTTTCACAGTTCTTTTTTGGTCCCAGCATGGATTTCTTTGGGAAGATTACTTGACAAGCAATTTTTGGTTTATCCCTGTGAAATCAAATTTTGGTGGATTTAGCCTTATTTAAATGACTTCACTTATCTCTCCGAACGTGCCCTGAAGCCAATGGGACCACTCAACTGACCAGACTGAAGCAGGAAGCAACCAAGCTGAACTCAACTGAAAAGCTGCCAAAAATAGAGATTACTATAAATAGTATTCCCAAAAGTGCTCTGAATGCCGAGTGAACATACCATGCGAGCTCTCTGAAAACCAGAAAGATTGGCCATTCATCCACCATCTCTGAGCAACGACCTTTCAAAAATAGGAAACCATAATTTTACCTTCCGAGTAGCCACGGGTTATTTCTAAGGCCAGATACAGGAACGATCAGGAGAATAAGGGACATTACAATTGAAGTTTCGATCGAAATTAATGGTTTGGTAAGATATTAAAAAATATTAAGTACGTATTAATATTTTAATATTATATAAAAAATATTGTAATATATTTAATATTAATGTTTGATTCCCTGTGCATTTTCCATTAATGCCTTTTCTTCAAAATAACATCCAACTGGTACAGTTTTTTTTCTATATTTGTCATTAGGTATATCTAGAGAGAGCTTTTGACAGTGATCACAACCAAATACCTAAGTAATTTTATATTTTTGGCTGCCATAAATGCATCTTGTCTGAAAAGAAATTTAAAGCAAATGAAAACAAAACTCTATATTTGATAATATTAATGTTTGTAGCTATCCATTAATGCAAATTTGTATCCAACTGGTACAGTTTTTTTTCTAATCGAATTCTAAGATACTACGATTTAAAGTTAAAATGCTTGTACCTGAGCATTCTAACATTTGGCCAAATCTCCGTACAACTGCTGTTTCAATCTATTCACACTAAAGGAGAAGTAGATTTACAAAAAAAGGGGCATTTAGAGCTCCAAGATTCCTGAGCCCAAGACAAGATTTTTGCAGCCTTTCAACGAAAATTGTGGTTGCGAGTTAAAATTTGTTTCCAGGCGTAAGGCGAGGAATTTTTGCCGGCGTGAGAGAACTTTCTGGTTGAAACTTTGAGCGGGAGATCTACGATGCTTTTCTCGACATCTTTACCGATAAACCATGTAGATTAACATTGAAATTGGTGATAAAGCTTGCCCAACGGCGATTGCTTCACCGCTCCGTGTATTAAACAGGCAGTCGGAGATGGAGATACGATTTTATGATTGTCACGCTGGACTTGTACTCACACAATTAAATTGATGATGCTCTGCTCAATTGGACGATTAATCTCATATGTTCTTCGGCACAATTCCCAATTATGTCAGAAAAAGCCAAATATTTAAAATAAAGCTCAAACAAATCTCCAGCCGAGCGTATAATTGATTGTAAAGAAGATCAACCTCATAGCTTACAATTCCACGGTGCCCCTGTAGGATTAGTTCAGGGTTTTTTGGTAATAAAATGGCGGGGCTCCATTTGAAGTCTGAGGAATGCAAAGATGAGGTTATGGAGCTACACATTGAGGGAAAAGAAAGCGACAAAGAGCAAAGGGAGTGCCACAGGAACCACGACTTGACAAGCCTAACAGATGGTGAGCTTGATGACAGAATCGAGCTACTTTTGAGATTAAAAGGTTCAGTGAGATGTCAATTGCCTGATAGGGGTCACTGCAAACTCTGCCTTTATCTTCAGAAGCATCTAGATGAGAAAAAACGCAGGGAAGACCTGGTTAGTATATTTCATTATTTCATGCTTTATTCTTTGCTATATTCATGTTTCCCAATGCAAATGCACCGGGTACAAATAGAATATGGTTATTAGCTAGCTTATCAGGCTATCCCAGAAGTTAAAATGCCCACTTCCAATCGTCCGAACATAAAATAGATAGTAATGTAAAGGTAGAGGGGATTTAGATAAAAAAAATAAAAATTAATGAAAGCTTTGGGGATGCCCAGTTGGTGAGGGCACAGACGGGACCTCATTCATATATCTTGAACATGCTTCTAATGACTAAACATAAAATCAACTTTGCAGCTAGAACATTAAGGTCCCAGCGTGGTTAGCAATATTAAGACTGGTTAGCAATATTAAGACTCTCTTGTTGTAGATAGGGGGTTTTCACTCTACCTTGTATATATCTTGTTTTAATTTTGATCTTCCTAGGTTTTGTGGCTTGCTTTTCACTAAGTTTGAGACTGTATTTTGTATCTACGCTTCTGAGGGCCATTCATTATCTTTGATCGCTACAGAGGCCAAATAAAACCATAAGATGCAGTGCATGGAAAATTGAAACATTTTGGAAAATGCATATAACTTCTAAAATCTCGGTAGTGATACGGCGTGCCTAAAGGAGATTGTTGACATTCCGAATTGAGATCTAATTTTAAAGAGAAATATATTGCAAGTTTGTTCTTATATTTGGAGGATTGTAGGGTTTTAAAAGAGACAAGCTCCAAAATCGAATAGGAATATCACTAAATGAAGTCATAGTCATTGTGTTGGTTGGGCTATGCTTACATCGTTCCCTCTCGGGGTGCAGGATTCTTTCCCTTCCCTTGTTTTGTGCTTCCCATTGAATGTGTTTGGGGCATTTTTCTTCATTTTGTTTAGGAGTCATAGACCTTAAAAGTGAAGGACTTTTCATCTTTCTTTTTAGAGTGGTTTTCCCCAACTAAGTTTCTTTTATCCTTAGCTAGAACTTATATGTGTAGTTCAAACCTTTGGAAGAGTGCATTTTTACCCATTTTGATTCCCGTTGGATCACCCTGCACTGGAAATCTGTCTTAACCTCCCACTTTGTGCTTGGAGCATATTTAACTTTTGGTTTTAGTGGGCAGATATATTTTTTATGCCACTATTTGAAATAAAACTTACTTTCCAAGGCAAAAGAAAGATACCCTACTGAGTTTCAATGGGAACTCACTGACTCTCAAGAGTATTCTTTTGCAGGTAACTGTAACTGTGGAGATTCCGTTTGACAGGTTCCTGATCCTGCTGGAGAAAGGGTCTATGACCCTTTACAAGGAGGATGTTAGGACATAAATTTCTTGCCTCAGGGAAGATACAATCTGAACGACAAAGAAAGAGGTGCTATTGGGAGTAGTGTTAGCGATCATGAATTTGGGCCCTTTTTTTGTATTTGAAAACGATGGATGATAGATAGATCGATTTGCCATGTTTACCGTTGGTTTTGCAGACAAATGACGTACTTATGTTGATGGAGTAGCTGCTCCATATATTATAACCTCCTTTTGTTAAACTATTACTAATATAAAAAGCTATAATCTTAGATTCGAAAGGGATATTTTCATATTATGCTTGATGTTCTCCTAGTGTGATATTTTTTAGTAAATATTTTTGGTTTGTATGTTGGAAATATATAGTTTGGAAGGGTCAGGATCCATACAAATCCAAGCATACCTAAGTTTAATGTGTTGTATGTTCAACATCAAAAGAGCATAAGGATTCTTCTATCTGTTCAAAATTAAAATCATTTTAAAATTCTAAGGGGATGTTAGTAAGTCTCAAATAAATTGGAAAAAATGTAGGTGTTTCTGTAAATGGATCAAAATTAAATGTGCATGTTTAATGTTTTCATGTAAAGTGCGGCTATTCCTTTTAGCTAAGATCCATGCTCAATGGTTCATGTTTATGCACATTTACAATGGTTTTACGAAGGCTGTTGTTCCTTGAGATTAATTGTAAATGTTTAATATTTTCATGTAAAATGCAGCTATTCCTTTGAGCTGAGGTCCATGCTTAATGATTCTTGTTTACGCACATTTACAGTGGTTTTACGAAGGCTCTTGTTCCTTGAGATTTACGGAAGACCTTGAATTTTGGAGGTGGGAGACATTGAAGAGTTGGTGGCAATTCATTCCACCTAGTGGATCTTTTTAATTTTTTTTTTCTAGAAGCATATTTAAGATGGTTTTCTAATAGTTGCATCCCATGCTGAACATGCCTAAGCTTCTTTCGTTCTTCCAATGATCAAAGCTCTCCTCTTTAGAACAATTATCTTTGAAGAAGCATATGTATGGCATTATTTTACTCAAAAAACAACTCTTCGATCAACCATGGTATAGTTCAACATGGAGCCATGTCATCTAGATTAATAGCATCTAATACTTTACTCGAGCTCGATTCCTGGAATAGATGGAATAGAAGGATAAGGGGAGGACCTTATTATCAGTTTCTTCTGAAAATCGAACATGAGCTGAAAGGGTTTTTCTACCCAGAAGATCACCTATTTGCTCCACTTTAAAAGATACAATCACTGACCTGTTGAACTTCTAGCAAATGAGTACTAACAATCTTCACAATTTGATCTACAATACTTGTTTTATCCTTCAATGCACCTGCTCTAGCATTAGGACTCAAGGGGCATGAAATATGTGCAAATCTTCTCCTTCACTTGTATTATTGAGGTTTAAGGGATTGCAAACATGTTCAGCACGAACTCTTGCAATTGATCTTGTTGACAGAAGTAAATTACCTTTAATAGATGGAAAAATGTAAAAATTAAATCTTTAACTGGATCATGCTAGCATTCCATTTATACAATATTGACATGGTTTGGCAAAAGTGTAAATGAAATTCAGTTGTCCAGAGGAACACCTAAAAAGTTGGTAAATTAACATACAATTTGATATTTATAGAATAAGAAATGAAAATTGATCTTGTTAATTCGTGTCAAATGTGGTGTGGAGAGTATAATAATCACTCTACATAGAAGGTATACATAGAAGGAAATGTCAAATCACAGAAAAGTAAGATTTAGAAAGAACTACTATATCCAAGTGGTATAAAATATTATTTTATGTCAAAAGCTGAAGAATTATTTCAAAATGCATTATCTTTTTAGTTAATTAACTGGTTATTGTATCATATGGGAAAAATTAAAGCATCGAGACAATGTTATTGTATTAAACATCGGGTTTTGTTTATTCTGTTTTATTTTTGGTTTTCTATTTGTATAGTTTGGTCTGACAGTTCAATTACTTTGTTTCTATTTTTTAATGCCCTCTGTTAATTCAGATTGAATACCAATTTTAATGCCTTTATCTCGTGTTATTCATCCTGACCTGACACTGGTATCAGAGCATAGGCTTTACATGTATTTCCCAATCAGAATTCCAATTATCATGCAAGAAGACAATGCCTCTTTGTTATAAAAGAGAGATTTTTCAGTTTGAAAGCAAGGCTGTACAAATTGTCTAAGAAGACAAGGCAGATATCAAGGTGAAATCTATTTTTTGTTATTTATCTTGTCATAGAGATTCTTTATTTTGTTTTTTCATTTCACATTTAAGTAGTTTTTGATTTTGTAATTTGTGCAAATTGTGTGTATTTTTATTTTCAATTCAAAATGCAGTCTATTATATCAATGATTGGGGAAACATTAACTAGAGAAGATAGTTGGATAGAATGGTATAGGAAAATAGAAAACACACTCATTTTCAATAATCTATGGTGTAATGCCGATAAGGGCGTGGTTTGGTGGTCAAGTCGCTTGGTTATAGTGACGGTCACTAGGGTTCAAACCCTCGCTGGGCCAAAGTGCTCACAGGCCTTATGCCTTCACTAAGCCAATGTGCTTGCGGGTTTGGTGGTTTCTTGTTCTTGATTCATAGCTCCGGCTTGCGGGTTTGGTAGTTTCTTGTTCTTGGTTCATAGCTTCGGTCAAAAGTGTTTACCCCTAACAATATGGGTGCATTGCACCTTTTTAAAAAAAAAAAAATCTATGGTGTAATATTTGTGATGGAGATGTCCAACCTACGCTACCTATTGTTGCAAAAGAAAATGAAAATTGGTAGTATAAAATTTAAAGGCTTTGGCTTTGATAAGGTATTTTGTTGATGGAGATGTGTTTGGCCATATACAAGGGTGTTAACTTGCTTGGGCTGCCCTTCAAAAATTGAGAGATCTATATGATTCTCATTCTGAATTAGAGTTTATTCACTTACAATTGAAGTTATTCAATCTTGAATTGAAGAATGGAGATGTTATGAGTTTGGTTTTTGAATTTCAAGCTATAAAACAAGATGTTGATGCCGGTGGTGGAAAAGTTGACTTTATCTCACAGCCTTCATGAAGGCCCTTCTTCCAACACATTCCACATATTTGGAGCCCCTTCAAACAAGTAACCAATTGAATACCATCACTTTTGATCAATTGGTTGAAAATTTGGCAAAATGTGAGAAAGCTTTTGAAAGAAAAATGTATAACATTGGTGAAAATGTTTGTCTTGCCCACTACAAAGACAAGCCTCCTAATAAGAACTCTTCTAGAAGTGGTCATAATGATAAAGGAAAAGGTAGATGGAAGAATAGAGGAAGATGAGTTACATATGGCAAATGCCACTCCCAACATGACAACCAAAATGCTAGGCATCACTTGTATTGTAAAATATGTTGTTGAAAAGGTAGTCATGAATGGAAACTTTCATAGGATAAGATAGAAAAATCCTTAAAACAAAAAAGATGAAACATGTAATGATAACAAAACTTCAGGAGTAGCCCAATTTGCATGCGGTAGTGATAATGACCAATATGTGCTTTTTGTTTCAGATATTTCCTATTATAATTCATTTAATACTTCATGACATGATGCTTGGGTGTTAAGTAGTGTAGTCACAAAACATATGAGATTTCAACGTGATAATTTTGAAGAATTTCATGAAGGTGTTTGTGGTACAATTTTTTTGGTAGATAAATCAACCCTCAAGCCTATTGGAAGAGTAACCATTAGGTTCAAATTGTTTGGCCTTGCAGATTTTGCACTTCATTATGTTTTGGATCTTCTTCAATCACAACATAATTTGTTGTCATTAATATTGATTCGACAACAAGGCCACTCCTTTCTCTTGGAAGATGGACAAGTGGTTGTTAAAAAGAAGTAATCAAATTACATTTACTTGTGAGGATGGAAAGTTATTGAAACTTCATGACACTTCAACTTTTTAGGAGTTTTTGCATATCTTATCAAAGAAGGTAATTTATCTCTTAGTCTTTTATGGCATGCAAGATTTGGACATGTTAATTATGATAGCATTTGTATCATGCGAAATAATGGTATTGCAGGTTTTCCTATTTTGCCTAAGCAAATTGAAAAATGTGAAGCTTGTATTTTTGCAAAACAATAGAGTTTGTTTCCCTCACTCCACTTGGCAAGCACATAGGAAATTGCAACTCATACATTCTAATTTATGTGGGCCATTACCAGTGATTTTTGTTTGAGGATGTAAGTATTTTATGTTGTTCATTGATGATTATAGTTACATGACTTGGATTTGTTTCTTGCAGCAAAAACTTGAAGCTTTTGAAACTTTTAAGAAATTTCGCATTATGATTGAAAATCAAGAACAATCTCAAATTGGTACTCTTTGAACAAACAATGGTGGAGACTTTACTTCCATAGTTTTTGAGGATTATCTTCGTCAAAATGGGATTCAACATCATCTCACTATTTTAGGTACTCAACAAAATGGCGTTGTTGAAAGAATGAATATAACTATCATGAATATGGTTTGAGCAATGTTATATTTCAAGGCATTAAGTTACATTTTTGGGTAGAAGCATCAAGGATAACAATTTGTTTTTGCAATAGATCTCCTTCATCCGCACTTCGCCAAGCAATTGCATATAAAGTTTGGTTTGGTTATTCTCCCTCTATTTGAAATCTTTGCATTTTTGGATCCAGTTATTATGCCTTGGTTCCAAAGGAGACAAGTTGCATCAAAGAAGTTATAAATGTATTTTTCTTAGTTGTTCCAAATCTTCAAAAGCCTATAGGTTGTATGATGAAGTTAACAAGAAATTCTTTATTACACAAGATGTCTTTTGTGAATCTTTAAAAAATGATGCATATATTGATTGCCATTTAAAAAAGCTTTGACAAATTTGTTAAGTTTCTTGCTTGGAAAGAACATCCATGTGAGATTCCTCAATATGGGGGTGGTGAGGGAAGGGGGTTGGGCAGGGGGCGTGGGAAGGAATAAGTCATCTAGAGCCACCTTTGTTGGATCCATATATAAAACTTCTATCTCTAGATGTCCCAACTTAAGATACTCCATCTCAAAATCTGCAAGAAGAAACCACCTCTAATGATGATTTCTAATCTTTTGATAACCATGGGAGCTTAGAACAATTAGCCACTAATGGAGCTTCTAGTCAAGAAATGGAAGCACCTTTGGTCCACCCAATATCTTCCCACAAGTGGGCCAAATAAGTCCAACAAACTTTGAAAGATTTAAGACCCGATGAAATAGGAAAAATAGGCACAAGAAGTTCTTACAAAGAAAGGAAACAAGCTCAACCTTCTATTACAGGTAATTTGGAGTTTATTGATGAACTCCATATCACAATGGACTCAAAACCAACTTCCTATAAAGAAGCTAAGGATATTGTAGTATGGAGGCAAGCTATGCAAAACAAATGTGACGCTCTTATGAAAAATGACACATGGGAGTTGGTTGATCCACCACTTGGTTGTAAACCTATTGGTTGCAAGTGGATTTTTAGAAACAAATATAATGTAGATGACTCACTTGAAAAACATAAAGCTCAACTTGTTGCAAAAGGTTATGTTAAAAATTGGGGCATAGATTATGATGAAACTTTTGCACCTACATCAAAATGGACTACCATTCATGCTTTGTTGGCTCTTTCGGCACAACATGGGTGGAAAGTTCATCAAATGGATGCCAAAACTCCATTTTTGAATGGTGATCTCAAAGAACCAGTATATATGACTCAGCTAGAAGGATATGCAGTCAATGGTAAACAACACCAGGTATGCAAGCTCATAAAATCATTGTATGGTTTGAAGCAAGCCCCATGAGCTTTGTATGAAAAACTCACCGAGTATCTCTTAATGTTGAATTTCAAGCATTTTGAATTTGACAATGCAACTCTCTTTGTTAAAAAGGTTGTTAGAGTTGTTGTCTATCTTGTTGTTTATGTGGATGATTTATTTCTTACTGGTAATAATGAGGATTATAATCAAAATGTGAAAGACCAATTGAAGCAAGGGTTTGCAATGACTGATTTGGACCATCTTCATTACTATTTGGGTATTGAGGTGATTCAAAACCCCAAGTATATCTTCATCACCCCAAAAAATTATATTGGTGAACTTCTCACTAAGTTTGGCATGGCTGATTGCAAACCACTTAGTACTCCAATGGAGCAAAATTTGAAACTCACATCTACTAAATCTATGACATTTGTTATCAATGCAACTACATATAGACAACTTGTTGGTAGTTTGATTTATGCAACAACTACCCATACAAATATTTCTTTTGCTATTGGGGTTCTCTCTAGATTCATGCAAGAACCTAGATAAAATCACTGGGTAGCAACCAAACGTGTTTTTTGGTATTTGAAAGGAACTCAAAACTATGGGCTCAAATACTCCAAGGCCACACACTTCTCATTGCTTGGCTATTCAGATTCAGATTATGTAGGTGATTTAGAAGATGTCAAATCTACATCTTGTTTCTTAATGCATCTTAGGTCTATAGTTATTTCTTGGAAATCTAAAAAGCAACAGTCCTAATTCTATCCTTTGTAGAAGCCGAATATATGACAACCTCTGAGGCAACTTAGGAAATCTTATGGATTTGAAGAATTCTTGAAGATTTACAAGAACACCAAGTTTCATCCACACCACTCCTTGTTAATCAATCAACAATCGAAATGGCAAAACATCCAATCTTTCATGATTGAACCAAACACATCAACACCAAGTCTCATTTGATTCGACACCATGTGAGATCTATGGCAGTGTACAACTCAAGTATTGTCCCACTACAAATCAGCCAATACATATTCTTACCTTGGATGAGAAATATTTGAGAAATTTAGAGGAATGCTTGGTTTAATCCCTTCAAATTAAGGGGCGGATGTTACCATATTAATCATCAGATTTTCTTTATTCTATTTTGTCAGTTTTATTTTTTAGTTTTATGTTGGGACAGCTTGGTCCAACAATAATTTTATTTTTAGTTTTCTATTTGGATAGTCTGGTCCAACAATTTAACTACTTTGTCTCTTCTTTTTAATGTACTCTACTTAAATTTAAATTTAATACAATTTTAGTGCCTTTTTCTTGTGTTATTCATCCTAGCCTAACACAATGTATTGTTAGATAAACAAAGGAGATTATCCAAAAAACACATGGAGAAGATGTTGTTGGTCATGTAAGTCATGAAACCATAGATTGCAAATTTTTGTTGACTAGATTGTGGTGGCCAAGTTATAATGGGATGGTTTAGAATAGGTAAAAACATGACACTTTTCAAAGGACATGATGACCAGTCTAGTAACCAACGCTACCTAGGGAGTTATTTGCAAATTGGGGATAGGATTTCATAAGATCCTTTGAACTCCTTTCAAGAAATATTTAATGCCAATACTTATCCATAGCTATGATATCATACGAAATGGCTGCAAGCTAAACCCTTAAATAAAAATATGGTTAGAAGCATAACTTACTTGTATATAAAGATATCATGATTAGACTTGGCTATTCTTAAAGTTTAATTAAACTAAAGATCCCTAGATTTTTCTTGCATATCAAAGAAGGCAAAACTCTTTCAAAAGATGTCTTCATTCTTCAAATATATTAGCAGTTCAAAGTGGAAACCAAATGTGCCTTGGTTTGTTGTTTCCATATATATCTAGAAATTTTGGGGTTTTAGCAAATTACTTGGCTAAACCCATTAGACCAAAAAACATTATATGATTGGCAGTTAGATTTCTTTTTCATTTTCGCCCCTTTAAACACTAGTTTCTCGCCACAACTTATACTAGTCAAGGAATTTCCTCAATAATTTTAGTCTCATTCTATCATTCCTCACCAAAGGAATGTACAAAACATGAGGATGTTCTTGGTAGTTGTTTGGGAGAGTTTTAGGTCCAACCTAGCAATGATTTCTTTGATGACTTGCATTATAGGTTGCACATCAAGTGAGTGATAACTATTGAAAATTAGGATAAAACTTTACAGTGAAAATATGTAAATAATTTTATGCATCCAAATAAATAGATAGCAATAAATCATAGATGAAAATAGATTACAATATAAATGCAAACCATAACTCAAGAATTACATGGAGAAACCCTTGTGGTAAAAAACTCCACACCCAAAGAGATTTAAGACTTGTATTAATCCTTCAAATGAGTTACATCAATATAACTTCTCTCTCTGAATCACTGCAACACTTCATGGCTTCAACAAATTGTAAATTAACTTGTTTTTCCTTCAACTCAAGCACTAAATATATAAGCAAGAGAGAAACCACAAATCAAGAATAGTTTCTAAAACCATTTAGGCATAAATCACAAAAATAAGAAACTTCCTCTTCCAACTTGTGATTTTATCCACCTTAGTCTCACCTCATCTCACCCTAGCTGGGCATTGGGCTAGGTCGCATGGATACCCTTGAGTTAAAAAAATAAAACTCCCCCTTTTTCATTCTCTTTTTAATTCTACAACTAAAAAACACTTTACAAGTTGTCATAGTTGCATTTAGTATCTTTCATTACAACTAAAAGATAATTACAAATTTCCAATTAATAATTAAATACAAAGAAAGGTTGAAACATTTACTCAACAATAATTACTTCCATCAGTAGTGCATTGAACTATACACGATCCTCATGGAGCAGAAATGAACCAAAAACATTAGAGAGGATGTTTACACAATTGTAGACTTGGCCCATGTCAAAAACACATTTCTTTTGCCCCACTAACCAACTAGGATCCATCATCATCCCCTTCATTAGTATTTGACTATCATTGATCTTCACACCATCCATAGTATTGACCACCTTTAAACTAAGTAATCCAATTGGAATTGGGTACAAATACATGCATATTGTATGTAGGTATAGCATAATTTAATTAGGAGCTAGGTATGTTTTGGGTATAGATAAAAAAAATCTTACAAAATCATAAAAATATACGTATTGTAGTTTAGAAACAAAATTTAAGTTCATAATACCATGTATCATGCATATGCTAAACAAAACTTTCATAAAGGGTACAAATTTGAAATATGTAATATATCAATTCTATATGAATTTGTTAAACTTGAATTTCATAATAGGTATTCATTATTCAATATTAAAGCAATACTATTAGTAATCGTCATATTGGTCATCATCAAGACTAATATCATTAACTTATGTATTACTTAATTCATTTTCGTTCTGACCATCGTTTAACTTAAATTTTAGTTTATTATTATTATCATCTATGTAGTCACAATTGTGTTGTCTATATTTATGCTTTTGTGTTTTAGTTGACAAGCTCAAATATATCAACAATTTAATGTGTCAAAGTTTAGGTATAAAAGGATGACAATAATGATACTTGTAGATCATTTTTTTAGGCCAAGGAACTATCCTATTGTTTAGCTTATATTTAGGTAAATTTTGGAAAAAAACAATTAAATTTCACAAAATAAGAGCTATAGAAAAAATATTTTGGAAGATGTTTAACAAAGGTCCCATTATTATAATGTAGGGAAATTTTATACATAGAAAGAAAAAAATAGTTCATCTGATATGATGGTGTACTAGCAAATCTAAGGCAAGAAAAGAAGGAATGTATTTTCCTTTACCCACAAGACCTTGGGAAAACATATCTATGGATTCATAGGAGTTTGACCAGAGTAGACATGGGAATTGTAGAGCCTCTCTAATGTCTAATCAACTTAGCGCTAGTAGGTATACACACAACTCAAAGAATGACTTCCTATCTGAATAATTCACCTTTCACAAGAGGCTACATTTAATTATCAACCAGAGACTTATAGAATTTAGACAATGGTGACACAATATATGCATTGATGGATCCTAGACACATCCTATATCAATGGAGTATAGGAAATTACACATGTTCAAAAGACTGCAAAAGCCGAAAGTGAAATGAAATGCTAATTCACAAAATAGGGGAAATAAATATAAACTGCTTCCTTATGCTATGAGTACCTAACACTCAAGATTGTAACTGCCAACTGCTAAAGAACTATAACTAATTCTTAGTTAATTCCTCTGGAGTATGAAACCAATATGAAGCTATATAATTCAATCCAAAACTGTAAAATAACATTCATGAATTAGAACACATGCATCTAACTAGAAACTACTTAACTAATTTTAACAATGCATCATTTAATCTAACATGAAATGAAGTGGAGTAGTAGTACCTCAAGTGGCCCTTGCTTGAGTCGCTGCTTCCATTAAAGTTGTCAACACCTACTTACTCAACAATTCATGATATCAACTAATTCTCTTTATTGCATAAAAACTCTAAACTCTTACATACAATCCAACAAGAATCTGCTGGAGAGTTCTTATTCAATTACACATATCTATTGTTGTAAGTGGTAGCAAAAAACTAGTAACAATTAACAACTAAAAACAACGATTAACAACTATATATACTCTTTGAGAACAAATCCCACTATATAGGGTATGCGAGGAGTTTTGTTCCTCTAGGACTATAACGTACTCATAAAGTAGTTGTCCACTCTTCCTCAAAGATAGGAAGAGGACTTAGTCTAATAACAAAAAATAATAACTATGAAGCATGAGTAGAGAAATTAATTTAGAACTCTATGTCTAACGGTTAACTGTCATTACATAGACATGTTCGTGAGGATAGTCACATCATGAATCAGTCTTGTTCAGAACAAACTTCTCCTCTTGGTAGTCTTATTCGATGAGCAAAAGTATAATGTGGTGAATCATGATTGATCATTAAATAATCACCTTTGCTCTTTGCTGGAAGTGTTGCGCTTTGGTTGTTTTGACCTCTACCTTGCAACTATCCATAGTCCTTATGTTGTGGGCTAGAAAACTTGTTGCTAAGGATTAACATTCTTTCTTGCTGCAAGATGTTAGTTTCATTCTTAAGGCATCCACATTATTAACAATCATAATTAAACATAGAATCATACTAAATCCCATAGATATACATGCTTTCATACAAGCATATATCAACATAACTCATTTCTATTTCCACATACTTAAGTCCTCTTTAAAGTGTATGAAAGACATATAAAAGATATATAAAGTCTTGGCAATGTATGGGAAACTTAGCAGATGAAAGCATAGATGCATAAAATAGTAAAGGGAACTAGCCATTTGGACCCATCCTTTCCCCCCAACTAAGCTATTGCTTGTCCTCAAGTAATCTTTAGGGTTGAAGGTTATATTTTAGGGCCATCTCTTTGAAATCTACCATAGAGTCCACTCCTTTGCCCTACTTCAAGTAGTATCCTTTTTGAATTGAGAACTTTGCCAACCTTTTTTTTTCTACTGCTTCCTCTTCCCCTTGTTTCCTCCCCACCCAATGTGGTATAAGAAACATGAGGATAGGAGGATGGAAGATAAGTAGCAACCAAGCAACTCCATTTCTGTAGGCAATCAAAATGTACTTATGTGACCTTCCAATTGTTGCCACATAGTTGTAAATGGAA
>VDFB02266415.1:0-23363 GCA_007258455.2 Sequoia sempervirens
CCGACTAACTGTTCTAAATTTTCTTGATAGGGTCATGTTGCCAAGATAGAGTTGATGTCTTGTCGAAAATGACTATCGATGTGACTTTCTGAGTTTGGCGTGACCTTTTGGTGAATGGAAACCTTTGGGCGACAGTGTGATCTTATTGGGCATTGGGGAGACTTGGCCGAAGGGTTTATTGTCAGTATGTGGTCTCACCGACTTGGAATGTCTCATCGAATGGGTGTCCAAGGTTGGGTCTTCACGGTGACTTCAAAGAATTCGGCATGAATTCTTGGAAAATGGTGTAAGTCTCACCAATAGCTTATGGCTATCGGGCTAACACACAGATCATCGGGGAGAGGTCTCAACGAAACTGAAAAGTCTCACCGACAAGAGTATTCTCGTGGTGCCTTTGCAGTGACAAAATACTTTGCTGAGAAGTCTTGGCGACTTGGATAAGTCATGCCGATAGTCTTTGGGATAACATTGGGTGCTCAGAGAAACGTCACGACGAAAGGGCATAAGTCTTGTCGACTCGGTAAGACTTGGTGATGCTCGGTGAAAGGTCTTAGTGAAGGGCATAAGTCTTTCCGACTCGGTAAGACATGATGAAGCTAGATGAAATGTCACGGTAAAAGACATGAGTCTTGTCGATAGTATGTGACATTTAGGGTGACATTGGATGTTCGCTATGACATCTCGGTGAAAATGATAGACCATTCGGTGGAAGCTTTATCTGTCGGTATGATGTCTCACCGAAGAGTGATAGTCATGCCGAATGGCTCACGCCGACATGACTTGAAGATTTCTATATGAGGTCTTGGCAAGATTGGTATTTCTTGCCAATGATTTCTCTAAGTTTGATATGACTTGTGTGCATTCAATATGAGTCTCACCGATAAGGGAAACTCTTGCTGATAGGAACGAAATGGACATCGATGGATTCAGTGTGACATGTGACATTCGCTATGTTGTCTGCCGACTGTTGAGACTTATGCCGATACCGTTATGAATCTTTTGAGCATCAGAGAGACACTTCCCGTGTCTCACCGACATGCAAACCCAGTTGAATGCTTCTCTAATCGTTTGACTTTCATATGTGGCATCTCATGGACCAATCAGAGCAAGCGAATTTCAAATGGATGATGGTTGGTTTTCTGCATTAGTTGCAACGCTGGAGAAAAATAACATGCAGGGAAAAATCAAAGCTCGAAAGGAAATTGTCTATAGTTGGCAATGGCGGATAAGGATGCATAGAAAGAAAATCAGAATGTGTTAAATAAAAGCAGAACGATTCTGATTTGTAAAATATAGTGAGTTCAATCGAAATTGATGAGAGCATGGTCTATAACTAGTAAACAATGAGTAAAGCTACTATGACTAACACCAGAAAGTTGTCTTTATGATTGTATGTAATTTATGTTACTATAATACAAAGATTCAGCTTGGTGTGGTGGGTTTTCTTGATAGGGTTTTCCCAACGTGAAATCTAATGTTTAATTTGTCATGTGTTTTATTCTATTTCTGAAAATTTCGTATTGTATCTTAATTAGATTGCAATTTGAAAATTAAAAGCCCTGCATTGCATTCTTCCCCGTGGATTTGACATTAGGAAAGTGTTTCCGCACCTCTGCTTTCCTTACATGTAGATGGTTGTACTTTCGAAATTTCAAGGTCATTGTGGTGTTATGGAATGTAAGTGGCTTGTTTGGATCTAGAGGATGCTCAGGAATGGTAGTGGTAGAATAGGATGGGGCACCAAATGTTGGTGCCCAACATTTGTTTTGGGGAAAGTTGGTGTTTTGAGTACCCACAAGAGTGTTGTTTTCCAAAGCAAGAATGTAACCAAATTTAGTGGCAATCCTAATTGCAAGACTAGGAGTTAATGTTTGACTTGGAACAAGGGGTTGAGTTGGTTGAATCATAGAGGGAGTCAAGCCTTGTGTCAAGGTTTGTGTGATGAAATATGGGGGAATAGAAGCCACTTTCTCTGAGGTTTGATGATCTTGTTTATACTCAAGGATTTCTTCCTTAGTGAGTTCAAATGGATTGTTGGTGACGTCTTCTATCTCATACCCTAATGGATCTTGTGATTGTTGTGAGGGGTAAGAATGACTCCTTGGATCAAATTATTATGGGTTTAGGCCACTTTTTGTGGATGTGCCTTTGGTTTGTTCCATGATTCTCTTGTGTTGCGATCTTATTGTAGCCATAAATTGTGGGTCAACTATGGGAGAAGTGTATTGAGATTCATAGTGTTGAAAATCTCTAGTTGACTCAAATTTTGGTAAAAGGGACCCTCTAAGTTGTTTTGGACCAATGGTGTGAGTGGATGATGAAAATGGTGAATGATATGGGGGATGAACTTTCTAAAATTTTGGAAAACACTTTCAAACAAAGACGTTTGATGTTTTGATGCTATGGATAAAAGGTGTTAATGAACTTGTAAATATTTAAGGTAGACTTGTGACCTTTAAGATAAACTAGTCCAAAAATTTGATGACTAACTCAACTAAGTGTATGGAAAAGAATTCATTTCACACACAAAGTAGCTAAGTTAGGGGATTGGTTTGATAATTGCCTAAGTTCAAAGAGTGTTGAGGTGTCCAAAAGTTTCTAAGGTTTTTGGTGAAGTGAGATGTAAAATGTGTGAAGATGGATGAAATGTTTTGACCCAAAATGTTAACCTAAAAGGGACCTTTGTTTTGCAAGAACAAGATGGTGAGGAACATGCTATACCTATAAAGTGATAAATCCCTAAGAACTCATTGATTTTGGTAAAATAGAACTCAATGATTTTGATAGAATGGAACTTGGACTCAATATTTTGCAATACTTTCCTTGTCTCAATTTTGATTTGAACATAGATAAATATGGGGTGCTCATTTATTTTAACCTTTTCTTAAGTGAGATTGCTTTATTACCACATCAAGAAAGTCTTAATTAATGTTCAAACTAAAATGTCTATGTCTAAGCAAGCTTCATTTCACAAGTTCCATTAAGTGAAAATCAAGAAGCTAAGGCCATAGTTCCCTATGTTAACTTTGGAAAGTGTGGATTTAGATATAAGTCTGAATATTTAGAAGCCTCTAAGGATAAAATCGTTAGGACAAGCAACAATATTAGGATTTTTCAAAAGGTATCCATACTTGATCCAAAGGGTTTGAAAATTGATAAACTTGTTGATGTGTGTTTAAGTTGTATTGGAACCAAACAATGTATCAAACTAACTCACAAGCAATAACAATCCTAACTCAAGTGGGCACATATTTCTTGGTAGGATTACCATCATCCCCCTAAGAGATAATTAATCCATGAAGATGAAATGGACAAATATGCTATGTCAAGGAAATGTACCGTCTTAACATGCCAAGCAAAAGAGTCACTTCCCTATTTGCTTGATTACCTCAACCAAAAATTGAGCATGGTAAGTAACTTCTTGGAATGGTGTTATTCCAATGTACTACTTTAAAATACAATTCAAAAAATTGACTTGGTTGGCCACTACTAAAAAAGGGTTCTTAATGACAACAAACTGTGAACAGTAAACTAACGTGCATTTGATTAACCACTTAAGGCTCTTTAACCATTCCCATTCCACTTAAGGTGTGGTATTAGGTATAGAATTTGTAAGCACAGACTGAAGCTACTTTCTCATGATTTTTCTTCCTTTAATATAGCCCGCCAGTAAGTGTGCTTGCAAGAACTTGACTACGAGTTCTCCATTGCGAGATGTATCTCATAGCAAGTCCTCTCTTAAGGGTGACTCAAAGCATGAACATACACTTGAGTATTTCTCTTCACCCAAGATCACATGAAGTGCAAGGGGAGTGGATACGTACTACAAGTGTACACAAGAAACAAAAGTACACTTGAGTGTTTCTCTTCACCCAAGACCACACGAAGTGCAAGGGGAGTGGAAATGCACTACAATTGTATACAAGCAAAGCAAGCACTCATTCATTTTAACCCAATATAGCAAAATGAATTAATTTTAAGCACCAATGGAAGTGTTTTTTTTTTTCCAATTTTAACCAATATTACAAAAATGAGGTTGTTTGGGTCTAATTTTAACCAACTTTGAAAGTGAATTTTAAGCCCAATTGAAAGCTAGTGGTCCTAGAATTGTAAGTTTTAAAATCCTGTGGAAATTTAGTGGTCCTAAAACATGAATAAAAGCATCGTATGAGGGGTTATACCATCCCCTAAGTGTCAAAACACTCTTACAATAACTAGAACTAAGAAAAAATGAAAATAAAAAAAATTCAATTTTTTCTATGTTCTAGTAAATTGCATTTGGAGGCCTTTGGAGAAAATTTTGGTGTTGAAACTTTCCTTGGTCCTTAAAAATTATTTTCCAAAGGCATATTTTTTTAGGGATTGAATTATTACTCTTGGAGGACTTTCCAATGGTGCAAACGGATTCGAATTTCGAGCACTAAGTAGAAAGTTATGACCTCAACAAGTTGGGGTAAATAATTTCCTAGTTTTTTCCCAAATCTGCAAAACCAGTTAGCCTAAATAAAAAACTAAATGTAAATAGAATTTTAGAGAGCATATGAAGTTGAAAATTTAAAGCACATGTGAAAATTAACTCTCTATTTTCTTTACCAGTAAAAAGTGTCGCTGAAATCAAAGGTGTCGCTGAAATCAAAGGTATCGCTGAAATTGACAAATGCATCATTACAATTGAGGTGCATCATTCTAGTTAATTTTGAAGGCGTCACTCTGTAGCGAAACAATGATGACAAATGTGTTACTATATCAATAGCATCACCATTTTTAAATTCATGATATATCCAAAAATTAAAATGTGTCACTATATTTTAAATGTGTCACTAAATTTAATATGCATCGCTGCAATTCCCTCAAAGGCGTCGCTATATGGTGACATGCTTCAATAGCATCATTGAAGCCCTCAAAAGCGTCATTGTTTCTCCAAAACCTAAAAATCATAGAAACTTAAGATAAATTCATCAAACGAAGTTAGTAAAGCCCTCCATCTAGTGCCAAAATGTGATTGTAATCATAGTATAGGTTAATACACCAAATCCTAATGAATTTAAGACATATCTAACCCTCTAAGCTACAATCCCAATCCGATGTTTGAAAGCATCAAGAAACTAAATAAACCATTAAACTAAACATGAAAGCTTAAAAGAAACCCATTCTAATACTCCAAACCTTATCCCATTGGGGGAGTGGTGCCGCATTGATGTGGAATGACAACCCTTTCCCAATCCCTTGGATAATATGAGTTGTTCCAATCAATTTTATTGATGAAAATTGATGAAACTGATGAAATATGAACAAAACATGGATGAAAAACTAGTTTAACATGGTTAAAATGAGTGCTAAATACTAAAATGCTTGATGGAGATGGATGCAAGCTATGCTAAATGGAAATGAAGTTCAAAGATGCAAGCCATGGATGCAAGCTTATGCTAAAACGGATGCAAACTAAGCTAAAATGGATGCAAACTAAGCTAAAATTGAAGCCATTAATGGATACTTGAGCTAATATGGATGGAGATTAAGCCGAAAGGGTAGCAAGTGCTAAATGTGGATGCAAGTGAGTATAAATTTCAACAACATAACTTTGCTCTGAAAAATGGATCCATTTCTCTCCAAATGGTGATGTATTTATAGGAGAGAAAATGAAGAATCAAGGGTTGAGATCTATTTGATCAATCAATGGTCAATATATAATCAAGGTTGAAACATGGATCAATGATTCTCATCAATGGATGAGAATCAAAGATCATGTGGATCAAAGAAGGCATCAATGGATGAGAATGATTCAAAAAAACACACTTTGTAACAACTTTGAATGTTTGTTACAAAGTTTGTTTGAAAATGGTCATTCCCTTTTTGGAGCCAACTAGGAGAATATTCCTTCAGAATATTCTCTATGCAAGTGGATGGGTGAGGAAATTATAAATTTAGTAAATAAACTAAATTTTACTTGTGCAAGATGAGGAAAGTGATGATGTTCATTAAATAATCATTAAATAATTAATTTATTTAATGAGAAGGGGATGCAAAATGAAATTTAATTCAATTATAGGATTATTTAATTAAATGAGAGGACTTAGGGGGTTTAAATTAAATGATTTTATTTATTCAATTAAACAGGATGAGAGGTGAAGGTGAAAGGGGGTGAATTAACCTAATTAAATCAATTAGATTAATAGATGAAAATGATGCATTTAATTAAATAACTAGGCTTATTTAATCAAACAGGTGAAAAGAAGGTGAAATTCAGGATGAAACTATGTTAGTGATCAAATTCAAGTTTCTAATACCATTTAGGAAAATTTTAAGTGTCTACACTCATATAATGTTGGATGAAAGCATAGCGAGCACATAAGCTACAAAGCTAAACCTGGTAGCTTTGATACCACATGTAACGTGCCCATTGTTTTATCGATTGGTTTTTACTATGATTTACCCACATGTGAATAGTTTATGATACTAGCATTTAGGTAATAATTTTTTTATTTTCTAATTAATAACAAAATGCACATTTGAAACAATCTCATTTCAAACTTTCCCATTACATTACAAAGAAACATTTTACTAAATTCCAAGTAATGAATCCATATTGCATAATTTCATGATTTCATTTTTTTATTTACAATTTCCGAATAAGAATAGAGATACATGATTACATACATAGCTTCCATGAGCTTTAATGAAATAGAGATACAAATGGTCCAGATGTCCTTGTTGACATATATCCTTAAATCTTGGCCGCTAACTGTATGAGGGAGATCATCATTCAAGGGCTTTTCCGCCAACCACATACTTACTGTGGTCCCCGCACATCTACCTAACTAGTAAGATGGCCCTACCCTTCAATGAAGAGATTGGTTTGGTAACCTCATAATACTAGCCTTGCTAAGCATGGTGTTGTGTCCTACATATCTAGGGCTGCCACACATTGGTTACAACCTACATGTATGATGTTCCCTACCTAGTATGCAAATCTGGATCACAATGAACGGATAGTGTAAACAGTGCCTACTTACACTACTTTGGCCAAAGAATTCAACACACAGTACTTCGAGTGTAGGTCATATGTTCGCCCACCCTTAGCTCAATTTGGTATTTGACCATTCATACTCTTTTCAATCATGACATACATTCAATCTAAAATGTGATGACATAACAAATTGACTAACTAGGTTACACCCTTTCCCATGTATTATTCTAACCACATGAATAACCAAGTTAACCATGCATGCACACATACTAAGTGACCAACTAAGTTACTCCCTTTCCCATGGATTATCCTAACCCTAGGAATAACCAAGCTAACCACCCATATTCAAACTAACATTTTTAGTAAAGTACTTCAAGACAACAACATATTTTGCATTTCACATTTCATACAACAAACATATAGTCTTGAAAAACTCAGTATAGTTCTAATAGAATTATAACCACACAAATTTCAATATAGTATATATGTATATTCCAAATAAAAAGGTTTCACGAAATCAAGACTCCACCAAGAACCATGCAAGCTTATCCCAAACTAAAAAATAAGCTTTAGTTCATACAAGAAATCTTTATCATGCATTCAAATTATCCTTTTCACAAGCAATGACATTTATAGACAAATAACATTTCAACATAAAAGAAACTAGAGAAATAGAAATCAACATACATGGAATTATAGCTCTAACTGATATTATTGCTTTCCAAGCTCAACCTCCACAATCACGCTTATTGTTCCTTCTAAGCTCAACCTATCTCCAAACTCTAGCCTTTTCACAAAGAACTCTTAACAATTACAAATTCACAAACAACTCTCTTTCTCACAAAAGTTCTCAAAAATAAATTTGCACATAAAACTATAGTAGAATAACACATAAAGAAATCATAATGAATAAGTGTAACAAAAGGTAGAGAAGCTACCTCTATTTATACTTAAAACTGAGCAACTTAATGTTATAAACAGGCTATTAAATCCACCACCTTTTCTCTCCTTTATACCACCATTCCAACAACAAACTAACAAAGCACTGACTCATCCCTTTTAGAATGAAACATGGCTGCTTCAAACTCTCAATAAGCAACACAAAAACAGTCTCAATGTTTCTAGCTTCTTAGAATGGATGAGTCGCCCCTATTCAAGTGACAAAATGACTCTTTTACTGAGTCAAAGCACAAAAAAACATATCTATAGGTTTCCTAATTGTTATGCAAGTTGAATACCTTCATGAGCTTTAGCCATCTTTGCTTTGACATTTAGTCTGCAAACTTATTTTCATCTGAATGCGGAAAAGACTTGTATTTGCTTCATTCTTCCTTACATGGCACTACCTACTTTACACCTTAGCATGCTTATGGGTGGGTTTTCATTATTAGTAACTTTAATATATATTAAAGTTCCTCACAATAGTGGTGTTCATGTGCCTCAAAACTCAGAATATTATTCACATTGCATATAGTGTTCTCTTTAACTTATGCACTAACTTATTCTCACTCTATGCGTTGAATTAACTCTCCTTCATGCGCTTTGTAATGGCATCAAGTATTCACATTAGGCTAGATTTTGTTTAAGCTAACGGCCTTTCCAAGGCTCACACTACATATGTGTTATGTTTACTTTGTAAACATTTCAAAATGCATTCACTATTTTTATTTTATATATATATATATATATATACACACACACACACACACACACACACACACACACACACACACATATATATATGAATATGTATGTATAGGTATATACGTGAACGCATATATATACCATTATTTTAGTATCCAAAATATATACATACATTTACATATTCATTGATCAGCATATACATGCAAAATGTATATATAATGCATATATATGTCGCATATGTCTATTCGATATTCTCATTCATACGGTATATTCGTACATGATTATGCATAGATACATCTACCTATGTATCTGCATGCACGTACATAGGCATATGTATGAGTTATCATAACATGTACATATACATATATACATTCTATGTATATACTCGTCAATTAATACATAAATATGAACACACGAAGAACTTTCACTTAACATAAAGACTCAATCACATATTCTCAATCAAGAACATTCAAAGACCAAAACCATAAGCTAATACAAACCATTCCCAAACCATGACTGAAGGTTACTTACCATTTTCTGAACCAACTTGACTCAACTTGACCAAACTAGGATGTGAGTGTGTATAAGCTTAGTTAGGCACATTAAGGGTTACCAGAACAAGTTTTTCTCTTGAGTGATACTCCCCCTCTCTTCTAGAGGCTTGATTATTTTCTTGCATCCAACTTATTGTATCACAAAATTAGTTAGCCGATAACATTACATTCATATGCATCATATATTTTCATCTTCTAAACATTCAAAATATCATATTGAATTGCACATTCATTCATCACATTTTCCATCAAGACACATATACAAAAAAAATCATATATTAAAGAATTTTAACTCAACAAAATAACAATAAATAGGTAATAACACAATGGGGTTAACATCCAAGAACTGTATTGTAGCACCATTGGCATGGTTAGGGTCGAAAAAAGGTGCATGTGGGATATCCTCTACCCAAACTATGGAAGGATTCAATAACCTAGCCCTTGAGTTCCCAGTTATTGTGGGTCCATTTTAAAAAATCTTGTTCTAATGGGATGTCTCTAAGGAGAAAACAAAATAATTTTTTTTCTTTGCATTTAGAAATAACATCAATGATTTCATTGAACATTTTGAATGAAATCAATTTATCTTCTTTAAGATTATCTTGTGTTTTCATGGGTGTTGAGAGTTGAGTTGGAGTGGTTGAGGTAAAGGTTTTAGATGACATTTATTTACTAGATGAGAAGCATACACTTTTGTAGACATGGTGTCCACATAATCCTTATAAATCATAATATTAATAGTGGTGTCCACTATATTTTCTCCTTTGGTTTTATCTAATACAAAACTACTATGATCCCTTGCTTTCTTCTTCATATTTTGTGGTCAAATTTTTAGGGCAGGGTGGGCTCTAGGGGTCACAATTTGGGAAGTTTTAGGATCCTACAATTGTTCCAACACTGCTAGGACAATAGAGCAAGGTCAGGGTTAGGGTTTCAAAATGAAAAACTCTTTATAAAGGACTTCATTCTAATTAAGTTCTTTTTTATATTATGCTTTAATAAAAAATGGATTCTTACCACCAATCAATTATCAACGAAGACCTTAAAGATAGAATTGTTTTTTTTTCTGAATGACCACATTAATTTGCAATATCTAAAAGGTTTACATTGTATATCTTACTGATGATTTAGAGCATAGAAATATAATACAAGATGTAAAAACAAATTTAAATATTGATTGACACGATTCTTTCTATTATGATTGTTATTTTAAATAGATATTTCAAAAAATTGAATAAATAATTTTTTATTTTTTTTGTTAGGTAAAGTGGTTTTGAATGGATAAAAAATCTTGAATACCAAAAAGAACAACTCAATGTGGATACAACAATCTCCTAGGTGGGAGGAAATCATAATTGCAACCAAGTTGTCAATCTATAACCAACACAAATACATCCAAGTACATAGGCATAAAGGAGTGCCCCAAGACCTAGCCTAAGTAATGTCAAACCCAACTTTATTCAATCTCACACCCTTCACTTTGGTGTGCCATTAGGAGACAGATTTGGGAAGATCTTTATTCCACTTTAGGAGAATTGTTGAGGAAATATTTTTATCCAAGTTCACACACTTAAGGGAAGGTACACAGAGTTTCCCTTTAGAGGGTCCATTCAAGGGTCTAACATAAGTAGAAAAATGTCTATTTAGAGTAGCCAATTGTCAAACAATCACCTTAAGAGTAGGTGGATGTACTGTTGAAGTTGATGGTAAAGAATATGGATCACTTGGAGTAGAAAGTGGGTGGGACTCACCAATAGAATTTGATGGAGGAGGAGGAGAAAGACTCTCTAAATTCATTTCAATGACATGAGAAACCTTTTAAGAACATGACTTGACACAAGGGGAACATAAACATAAGATCCAACATCTTGAGAAGACTCGTAATCCTGAGAGGAATCATCAATTAGATAGTTAGAAGCATTAATAGTCAAGTGATCTTCACAGGGATTCCTTCGCCATGTAGTTGTACCCTTACACCTAGAGAGTGAACACTCATAATCCAAGTGGTCAATGAAAAGCCATCATCTATATCTAAAGGGGAGACCCTCATATTCCAACAAGTGAGTATAAGGCCTAGCCCCCACCATCAAAATAATATCCCCATGAAGAGATTAGGAGATATTTATGTTCATCATGAAGAGGGGCTAGAATTTAACACCAAAATCTAAAACATTAAGGAAACAACATCAAATTGAAAGTATAACCTTATACCTTTGGTGGCGCTCAACATTGAGCTCAAGAAGCACCCTATTCTTGTTGTATTTGCTCAAGTATGGATGTGGATTGCTCACACAATTGCACCAACATAATATTAGCCAAATTCAAGATAGATAAATGAAGGGGTGAAAGCTCAATTTATAGAAAATTGGAGGGGGGAAATGGAGGGCCAATGTTGATTGTTGATGAAGGGCTAGGATTGCTTGAGAATATGATGCATGAATCAAAGGTGTGGCTTAGTAGCATTGTGACAAGCGTCACAATTAGGTTCAAGGAGATGGGTGAGGCATGCTCACACATGTGTGAGCACACATTGGGATGACAAGTCATTAAATTTTGGAGGCTATGTGTAAGATAGTGGAGGTAGGTGAGATTTATCTCATTAATGAGACAAGATGAGGGGGTTGAGAATGAATTTTAAATTAGGAAATAATGGTAATGATGGGGGTTAAGGTGGATAATTAGTGATTAATTGGCTTAATAGGATAAATGGAGTTAATAAACCATGAGTTTATTAACTTTGGTGAAGTTAATAGTTGGAGAATGGGATAATGAGGGTTAGTGGGTTAATTAATCAGGGATTAATTAACACAATTGAGATTAGAAGCATAGGGGAATTTAATGGGATCAATTAAATAATAAGAATTATTTTATTGATTAGAAAAACTATAGTTTTGGAAAGTGATATAATTAATTACATAAAATATTTAATTAACTATAAGAGGAAGATGGATCAATTAATTAAATAAATGTATTTAATTAATTAAAAGGGGAGAAATGGGTGAATTAATTAATTAAATATATTTAATTAATTAAGAGAACTATATTTTTCCCTTCTTTAATGCAGTGTCAGAAGTGATACTGTGTCAAAGAAGTTTAAAATTTTGCCCCAGTGGATTGAAAAGTTAGTTAGAGTGTGATGCCCCTTCAAGAGACTGACCAGAAAAATTTGGAAAAAATATTTTTGGTTGGGATCTGAAAAAATGCATGTTAAAATGATGTGGGATGGTGTGGAAGAAAAATTTAGCAAAAAGCGGGATAAGAAATGAAAAAATTAGGTGGAATGGGGAGGGAGAACAAGACATTTAATGCGTCCAATGTAGAAGAAATTAGGGTTGGCGGAGTGATTAGAGTTAAATAGCCTATAAATAGGCTTTGAGGGGCCTAAAAAGTCATTTTCAACTTTTGATTGGTGAGTTGGAGCTTAGGTGGCAAAGCAAAGCAATGACGGAGATTCCTTGGGATACACACTGTGCAAAGCGAGTTCAGTAGTATTAGCAACCAGAGGATGTAGGCGAACCGCTATGTAGTCTATCCCTTAGGTTTAGGCTAGGTTAGGGGGGTCCAAGGTATGTCTAATTACGAGACGAAGTTTGGGAAATAGAATTTTCATTTTATGAAATGGCACCTAAGGGCACGATTGTAGCGCCCGTGTGAAAAGAAATGGTGCTTGTGTTTGTATGGCACCTACGGTCGATTTCGGTGCCTATGTTGAAAAAAATGGTGCATGCATTTGATGTGCATGTGTTTAACACACACTGGTAGGGGATTGGGGAAAAGGGAAATGGCACTTGTGTAATACAGTGCCTACATCAAAAATTGGTGCGCTAGGGTGAAACATTGTCGTGCCTTCGTAAAGTGGCATTTGAGTGCAAAATTAATGTGCTTGCGTCTAATAAAATGAAACCTATGCCAAAATGGACGTGCAGTTTCATAGGACTGTAAGGGTGGGTTAGTTAGCTTAAAATTAGGTTCATGGTTTGGATGAAAAGGTTGGTGTTAGTGTGTGGAATGATGTAGAAGGATCTGAAGGTCCTACAATCGAGGGAGTGATAGATGGTTGTTATGGGAAAACTATGGGAGAGACTAACATCGAAGTACAATGACTGGTTGCCTCTAACAAGATTATATTTTGTTTCTCGTATGCCCCAAATCCAAGCACACAGAGCTTTGATGACAACACTAGTGGAGTAGTGGAATAGTGAAACAAGCATTTTTCACCTGCCCAATGGCAAGGCTACAATCACTTTAGAGGACGTGTGGTAGATTCTTCAATTACCGATTTGAGGAGAGTTAGTGGTATACCAGCTTTAGGGAAAAGGGTTGCACTACGGAGGATATTTTCATGTCGGCATTTGTCATTTCAAGAGGTAGAGCTGGATCTGGATGCAGGGTTGTATGAGTGGCTAAATCTCTACCTTTTTCTAGCCACACTGATTACAGGTCCTTTGATGCCAGATAGGAGGTTGTAGGGATTTTCAATAGGCTGGGAAGGAGTGATGGAGAGCATGTTTAATGGGGGGACAGTATATGCATGGGGGGTTGCTATGTTGGGAGATCTGTATAGAGAGCTCCATTATGTTGTGTATAGAGCTAGACAAAGTTGTTGGTGTAAATAAAGTCTTGTACCTAGTTAATTCATTACTAAGGGACTTATTTACACATGTTAAGTTTACTTAGGTCATAGGAAGGAATCTTTCTAGAAGATGTTAGTTGTCATTAGTTGTTATCTTATCTTTTGACAGCTACTACATGTGAACCTAGGTAAGTGTAATTAGTTGTCTCATGTCATATGATTAAGACACTTGTCATAATCCTATGACATATTGCATCTCACCCTCGGCTATATAACCAAGGGGTATCTCATTGTAAAAACGATCATCTCATATCATTGACATTGAATACAGTTTATTCTTGTCATATTCATTCTCTCTCTTTTGTGCTTTCCATTTGGTCTCAAGATATTGGTAGCCATAGCCAATTCTAACAAAAGGTTAGCTGTAGGGGTGACTCTGTTACATGTTTGTGCCTTTAAGTACATTGTCATATTACATCCAGTTTGTGATAAATGACGGGGGCCAAACATGCATTATGTTTTTATGTATGTGGAGTTTTAGTGCCATTGGTGAGTCTAAGGGACAGAAAGAATCAGGAATCTTGATAAGAAGCAAAAGAAGAAAAAGAACAAGCCACAGAAAGAATCAAAATCCTCATCCTCAAAAGGAGAATCATCTAAGAAGGAGAGGCCTTTTGTGCATATTGCAAGAAGGATGGGCATGAAGAACACTATTGTTATAAGAAGGATATTGGTGATTTGAAGAATCTTCTCAAAAGGAATCACATTGATTTTCCTTCTAGAATGTCTGAATCTTCTTCTCCTTCTACTTCAAAATAGTCTAAAAAGGACAAAGTTCAAGCATCTACATCGGGATATAAAGGACAAGCTCTTTGTGCTCTTTTAGATCCAGGATCAAGGAGATGGCTTCTAGATTTAGGAGCTTCTCATCTATGGCATCTTCATAGTCTATATTCTCTTCATTTCAGCCTTTTACTATGTCTCCTATCTTGATGGGAAACAATACATACATGAGTGTAACAGGGCAGGGATCTATTAGTTTTGGGGCCAACACTTTTTAGGATGTTTTGTGTGTTCCTCATTTGACAATTTTCTTTCCATATCAGATTACACACGGTGGAGATGGGAGAACTGTGGAGTTCACTCCTGATTCGGTTATCATTCAAGACATGGAGAGTAGAGAGATCATTGTTATCGGGGTGGTTGATCATTCATCTCGATTATATACCTTTGCACAGTTTGCTTCTGATGATGACAGTGTTCCTTCGACTATTGATCGTATGAACCATGATTCAGAGGAGACATTTGGCTTTTTGAAATTGGGAGTTCTTACATCAGATCTAGTCCTTGAGCCATGTATTTCATCTCCTCCATCTATTGTTGTAGTTGATGATACTTGTGATTCAATAGTTTTGGTTCCTTGTGATTCAGTGCAGCAGGATATACATAGTCTTCTAGATATGGCTACTTTGGATGACTTCCTAATAGGTATTTCAAACTTGTTTGTGGAGTATCATCTTGTAGATTTGGAGGACATCATTGATGAAATTCATATTATCTTTGATGAATATGCTCCTTCTTCAATTGTTGTGAGGGAACACCTTGACCCTCTTATTCATTCTCTACATGATCATTCTTCACAATTTGACGTGAGTGTGGATACTTTTGGACAACAATTGGAGGAGGCTTCTTTATCTTCAGAGGGGATATCACCATCTTTGGATCATGTTCTACATTCATCTCTACTTGATTATGGATTGTCCTCTTTAGCAGTGTGGCCTAGAACGCCTGTTTGGAGTGTGTCAACTTTCAACATTGACATGGGGACACTTGAGCATGCTTTAGAGACATCATCCATCATCCATATTCCTAACATCTTGCATACATCTATAGTTTTGTTTCTTCCTAAGGGGAGGAACGTTGTTCGACGAGATTGGATCATCTTCAGCATTCAATGTCGAGCTTCTACCATCATTGCAGGAGACTCGACATTGAGAGGGGCTTCCTTGTCTCTCTTCTACTTCTCTCTTATGGTGGGGTCTTTTTCCTCACATGGGTTTTTTACCTTCTCATTCTTCATTGAGAGCATTTCATTTCTTTATTGTATTTCATCTCTCTTTTGGGGAGGAGTTTTGTCCCACTGGGTTTTCTCCTTTTCTCAGTTTGTGAGAGATTGCATTGCATATGTACATGGGTACCTAACATGGCCTAGTAGCCGGGACCCATCTTTGCATCTTTGTGTTATTTGCATAATAATCTACTACTCCCTAAGTTGCACTTAAGGGGGGGTGTTGGTGTAAATAAAGTCTTGTACCTAGTTAATTCATTACTAGGGGACTTATTTACACATGTTAAGTTTACTTAGGTCCTAGGAAGGAATCTTTCTAGAAGATGTTAGTTGTCATTAGTTGTTATCTTATCTTTTGACAACTACTACATGTGAACCTAGGTAAGTGTGATTAGTTGTCTCATGTCATATGATTAAGACACTTGTCATAATCCTATGACATCTTGCATCTCACCCTTGGCTATATAACCATGGGGTATCTCATTGTAAAAACAATCATCTCATATCATTGACATTGAATATAGTTTATTCTTGTCATATTCATTCTCTCTTCTATGCTTTCCATTTGGTCTCAAGACCTTGGCAGCCATAGCCAATTCTAACAAAAGGTTAGCTGCAGGGGTGACTTTGTTACATGTCTGGGCCTTTGAGCACATTGTCGTATTGCATACAGTTTGTGATAAACGACGGGGGCCAAACATGCATTATGTTTTTATGTATGTGGAGTTTCGATGGCAATGAAATATGGGTGAGTTGGACCAATGGTGCAGGATTATTAGAGAGATGGATTCATTCATCTAGTGGTTGTATATTGACTGCGAGAAATGGGAGGATGATGATCGCTATATGCCATATATCTAGAGGGTTCATTATTTGATAAGGAAAACTTCGGCTATTATTAAGAGGTATCTTCTTGTGCGGGTATTGCGACAATTTAGGTAGTGACATGGAGTTCTCTAGGTGGAGGCAGATTTTGAACATGTGGCTCATGAGTGGCGACAGTGGGGTGGCTTTGTTGAGTACAACACAACCTATCAGAGCTAGAGAGATACACCATTAGTGGTATTGTTGGCCCCATGGTTGTTGTTGCACCAAAAGGTCAACATATTAATGCCCAATACAACCACCAGAGTTAACAAATCCATGAGAGGAGATTAGTCCATGTCACAAATCTCGAGTGGAGTTCTGACCATTTTCCAATAATCATCCCCTCAACACAAGCTGAGGGGATTCAAACCTAATAGATTCAAACTCGACACCTTTGGCTCTGATACCCATTATTGGCCCCATGGTATCATTGCACCAAAAGGTTGACCTATTAATACTTGATATAACTGCCAAAGTTAACGAATATATGGGAGGCGATTAGTCCATGTCACGAATCCTAAGGGGAGCGCTAACCATTTTCCAACAGGTATGGGATCTGAGATGAGGGGTGGCAAATGTTGATACTATGGTAGAGAATGACACTTGGTGGGAGAGGCATATAAATCTTTGACTTACCATGCCTCATGATCAGCTAGTGGTAACAGAAGGTAGTGGGGATGGGAGTAGCAATAGTGGATCAAAGGATAGTAGTAGCTCAGATGATGATGATAGTGATGGGAGTGATGATGGGAGTGAGGATGATGACGATGGTGATGATGAAGAGGATGGAGATTAGGGTGTAGGCGGAGAGGATATTTGAGGGGAAAACATTGGAGGAAGTGGAGATGAGTAGGGTCACTGCATGTAGTAGAGGGGTGGAGACCTACAAGCTTAGTTGCATGTTATGATGTTGGAGAGGGACTGGCTCTGAAAAGAGTGCGATCAAGCTTGACAGGATCATCTACAGGTTGTGGGTGAGAGGGATATGGCATGGGTTGATGTGGTCCATTTACAGGGGCAGATGGATGGGTAGATTGGTACTTACTGCAAAGAGGGATGCGGCTAGGGAAAAGGTGGTTACTTTGAGGGGTTGAGAGAAACACAACCAGGGAAAAGGCAACCAGATTGCAGGGTCTGTTAGATGGGGGAGCTGGCGGTGGTGGAGGGGATGGTGGGAAATTAGCAGTGATCATAATAGAGCAAGATCAGTTGAGGAGAGAGATAGATAGACTATGACGAGAGTGGGATGTGGCTGGCGATATGTTAGGTGAGGGGGGATTGGTGGTTGGGTTTGCAGAGTATGGTCAGGCCACCCAAGAGGCAGAGTGATAGAGGAGAGCATATGAGGATGTAGTGCCACTAGAGCAGATGATTTCTAGTGTTACTATCAATAGCAGATCTCATGGACCAGCTCACTTAGGGTTGTTGGTTACTATAGGTCCACCACGAGCACCATGGAGGAATCCACCACAGAGATCATCCAATAGGCAGTCAAATGCGGGGAGCACAGGCTAGTGCATGTTGATCATGATTTTTTGGTTTTTTCCCCAGGATGGGTTCGACTTTTGTACACACAAGAGACTATCATACATTTTGTATCATGACATTATATTTATATATATATATATATATATATATGATATGATGGATTTGATCTTATATGATTTATGCAGATGTGTTATAGATGGATTTTTATTATGTGATGTGGATTAATTATGCATGCATTATGATTTATGTTTATGGATAGTGTAGGATTATGCTATTTATGGACTATGATGGTATGTATTTATTTTTTCTTTATGATGATAATATGATGGATTATATGTGGATGTTATGATGTTTATTACAATATGCATGGGATATGATGAATATGTAATTGATGAAATTTAAAGCATTTACTAGAACTTTGTAATGCAAAAAAATCTTGGCTTCTTTTATTAATTTTCGTATTTGAAATCACTTCGGTAAAGTGCCATTATTGAGTTCTTCATTTTGGTTTTGTAATCGAGAGGTATGGAAGATGAAAAAATTATGGAGGAGCTTAAATTTGAAAGCAAATTGGACATAAGAACAACAGTCCCACGAGTTGAAGTGCGCCTTTATGTGAGAGGACAAGGATCCCTGTACTGAAGGTTTTCCTTTGATGGTTGCTTTATGATTTAGCTTTCGGTCTTATGATGATAGTACAATGAATACGATATGTTTTCATCACTTTTTTCTATGATGGGTAGATTGTTTTAATATGCGGTCAGAAATGTTATAAAATCCATGGTAAATTCTTCTTATGGAAATGGATTTTTGTGCATATGATGAATGGATGTAAAAATGTTGATGTTTATGTATCTATGTTATGGTAATGATGTAAAAATATTTCTTACACATATTTCCTGTATGATGTTTTTATGGAATATGTATGAATGTCATGCCATTGATAATACCTAATCTGTAACTTGGATGTTAGCCTATTTACATTTACTTTGTCTCTTTTGGTGGTTTTTGTAGTTAATTGGAAATGACTTATTTGCATTAGGTAAAATAATTAGGAGGAATCGAGATGGTGATGGGTGCCTTGCCATAGTTTTCTCTCTCTTAGTCATTGGTGCATCCATGAATTTGATGTCATGTCAATGGCTTTTTTTCAGTTATGTACTCAAAATTCCCTTATTAAAATCACGTGTAGTGCAGGTGTGAGTATTTGTTTTTGTGTCATGATACAACATGTACTCTAGTCCAAGTTGTAGGAGGGGATGGGGGATTAATATAAAGGATGGGGGAGGAATGGTTAGTGTTAGGGAAGGAAACGTGGATGGAGGGATTATGTTGGGAAAATGTGGTGAGAATCCTTAATTTTATATATAGCAAGAATCATTATGTCCCAATGGTATAAATAACCAAAGGCGCAATCATGTATCTTGCATGGACTTTGAGACTCACAAACAAGTGTTAACAAAAGATTATACCCAACCACTAAATGATTCCTAGCACCATAGTGGACCATAGAGGGGATTATATAGCAGACCATAATTTTGAACCCCTCTAGCTAAGGTGTAAGAAATCATTAGTAAATCAGGAAAATCACAGACATGCCATAGAAGGTGACCCATATCTACTCTGTACCATGTTGTTGACATACCAAGATATGAAAAGATCTAGGTGGTCCCCAACTTAGTGACTTCGTAGATCACAACAATAAATCCAAATAGAAAAAGCCAAATCTTTTGCAAAAAGGTGAGACTAATAGATATTGTTAGACCAAGTAAGGATGCATCCTATCGGGAAAAGATGGGGTGGGTTGCAATGGGAGGCAAGCAAAGTGGTGGGATGATTTTGGAGATTATGCCAATGGTTTAATACTAAGGTCGATGGAGGCATGTATGTCATTTGCTTCTGTATTGTTTGTCTCAAAATGATGTGGGTGATTTATTTTGGATGACGAAGTGTTTATCATGGGTGGTATTTTTTTACAAAATGGGATTTTATTATGTTACGGATGGATTAGCAACTAGGTATATTAAATATCGCTTCCCACTTCATCTAATGGTGATTATTGTGTAAGCTATCTATTTATTATGGGAGATGTGTAGTCGAGTGCCACAAAGGAGGGTGAGTGGAAGTGTGATGGGTGTATTCCAAGCTATAGTTGGTATGGATAAACTTAATATGAATGGATTTATTATGGGTGGATTAGAGTTATTATGGATGAAGGAAAGGATGACCTAATATATGGTAGACATCTCCCTACACATGGTGCTTGTTTGCCAATTTTTCACCATGGTACTTTCCCAAGGTGCCACAAAGTGGTTTTCCCCATTGGATGGATTATTTCTCTTTACTATTTTTTTGCTTTTTTCATTTTTTTGTATTTTTCTAAATTTTTTTTTTTGTATTTTTCTTTATGTAAAGAATTTTTTGAGATGGATGATATTCATGGGATCTTTAAGGGGATCTCCCTCCATGGTAGCTAACTGGTATGCCCCTGATCCATATTTTGTTGTAATAATGTAAGGGCCTGGCCAATTGGGTTCAAATTTTCCCTTCTCTTCTCGTTCTTGTAGGTTACACTAATTTTTCTTAAGGACCAAATCTCCAATGGAAAATTCTCTAGGCTTTATTTTCTTGTTATATGATCTATGAAGCATGTTTTGATATTCTTTGAGATGGTTGAGGGCATTTAGACATTTCTCATCTAGAAGCTCCAACTATTGAAGGCGTGTTACACAGTATTCTTCATCATCAATGAGATGTTGTAAAGAGATTCTCAAGGAGGGGAGCTCAACTTCAATTGGAAAGATAACTTTAGCATCATATACCAGGGAATAGGGATGACTCCAATAGGTGTGTGAATGCTAGTATGGTATGCCCATAGCGTGAGATTAAGTTGTAAGTGCCAATCATGACCAACTTCATTGACCATTTTCTTTAGGATTCTTAAGATGGTTTTGTTCGTGGCTTCAGCTTGGTCATTTCCTTGTGGGTAATATGGAGTGGAAAAATGATGTTGGATGTGGGATTGTTGGCACAAATTATAGACTTCTTGGTTTTTGAAGGGATGTTTGTTGTCTATGATTATGGAAGCGAGAATTCCAAAGTAAAAAATAATATAATGGAGTATGAATTTGGAAATTTGTTTCCCTGAAACATAGGTCATAAGTATGGCTTCTACCCACTTAGTGAAATATTCAAAGGTAGTGATTATGAATTTATGACCATTTGAGGATGTAGGATGTATCTTGGCAATGAGGTCTAACCCCCATTGTGAGAAAAGCCATGTAGTAACAATAGGTTGCAATTCTTGTGATGGTGCATGAATCAAGACACCATGATGTTGACAAGGTTTACACACTTTTACCAAATTGATAGCATCTTACTCCATTGTAGGTCAATAGTATCCTATGCATAGCAACTTCTTAGCTAACACTAGTCCACTGGAATGGGCCCCACAAATACCTTGATGTACCTCATTTAGGGTAGTTTGAGATTCTGTTGAGTCTAAACATCTCAGGAGGGTGCCATCAAAGGAGCGAAGATAAAGAATGTATCTAAGAATGGTAAAGTGGGATGTTTTTCAGATGAAGGATTGACATTGTGAGATTGGGTAGGATAGTGTTGTTGTGTAGGTACTCGTATATGTCTTGATACCATGGTGAATCAGGACCAACAACATCACCGACCATTTTAGATTCAGGAATATCATAAGCAGGGAGCAAAAGTTATTCTATAAGGAACTCATATTGCTAGCTATTTTACGGGACAACAACGAGGAAACCAATGGTAGCCATAACATTTGCTGCTTTATTGTTTACCCTTATTATTTGATCAAATTAGATTTGTGTGAATAAATCCTTGAAGGTGTCCACCATGCGTTTGTAGGGCAAGAGTTTTTCATCCTTTATCTAATATTCATTGTTCACCTATTTGATGACTAATTGAGAGTCACCATATACCTGCAATTTTGTAATCTTCCATTGGATGGCAAGCTTAAGCCCTATTATTAGTGCCTCATATTCTGCTATGTTATTTGTGCAAGGAAATGTGATTAAGTATGACTTAGGGATACAGTTGCCTTGAGGTGTGACAAAAAGTATTCCTACCCTCAAGCCATGTTGCATGAAAGATCCATCAAAGTATAGGTTCCACCATGTTCCTTCTTCTATAGTCAAGATGTGTTCATCTGGGAATTCTGACAATAATGGGTGACTATCTTGTATGGGAGCTTTGGCAAGCTAATCAACAACCACTTGTCCTTTAATAGCTTTTTTGTCTACATACTTGATGTCAAATTCACTAAGAAGCATGATCCATTTAGCTATTTTTCCTTAGAGAGTTGCCTTTGAAAGCAGGTATTTTAATGGATCCACTTTTGAGATGAGTTGAGTCTTATGATTGAGCATATAATGTCATAGTTTCTTAGCACAAAAGACCACAACCAAAAATGCTCTTTCAATTTATGTATAGTTCAACTCATTTCCAACTAATGTGCGAGATATGTAGTATATGGCTCTTTCCTTCCCCTTGTCATCATGTTGAGCTAACAATGCCCCTAGTGCCACTTGAGTAGCTGATATATACAAGAAGATAGGTTTGTCTACTCGTGGTGGTACTAGGACTGGTGGTGTTGCAAGATAGTCTTTCAATTGTTGGAATGCTTGTTGAAAATTATCATCCCATTTCAATGTGATGTTTTTGTGAAGTAGGTGGGAAAATAATTGACATTTGTCAATCAATTGTGCAATGAATCTTCAGAGTGCTTGTATCTTTCCCTATAAACTTATGAGTTGTTTGATGTTCTTTGGTGGAGGCATTTCTCTTATTGCTTTTATTTTTGTTGGATCTGCTTCAATCCCTTGACGGGCAACAATAAAGTCTAATAGTTGTCCTAATGAGACCGCAAATACACATTTCTTAGGATTAAGTTAGTTTATATTTTTCCATGCAATCAAAGATTCTTTCAAGTACTTCAATGTGTCCATCTTTTGTTTTTTATTTTCCTAGGAGATCATCCACATAGTCTTCCATAATGTCATGCAACATGTCATGGAAGATGATAGTCATTGCTCTTTGTTATGTTACTCCTGTATTTTTAATTCCAAAGGGTATGACTTGACAACAAAAGGTTCCCCATGGAGTTATGAAGGTTGTTTTATGTTGATCTTCTTCAACGATTTGTATTTGGTTATAGCTTGAAAAATC
>VDFB02266416.1:0-17502 GCA_007258455.2 Sequoia sempervirens
ATTGTCTAAGAAGACAAGGCAGATATCAAGGTGAAATCTATTTTTTGTTATTTATCTTGTCATAGAGATTCTTTATTTTGTTTTTTCATTTCACATTTAAGTAGTTTTTGATTTTGTAATTTGTGCAAATTGTGTGTATTTTTATTTTCAATTCAAAATGCAGTCTATTATATCAATGATTGGGGAAACATTAACTAGAGAAGATAGTTGGATAGAATGGTATAGGAAAATAGAAAACACACTCATTTTCAATAATCTATGGTGTAATGCCGATAAGGGCGTGGTTTGGTGGTCAAGTCGCTTGGTTATAGTGACGGTCACTAGGGTTCAAACCCTCACTGGGCCAAAGTGCTCACAGGCCTTATGCCTTCACTAAGCCAATGTGCTTGCGGGTTTGGTGGTTTCTTGTTCTTGATTCATAGCTCCGGCTTGCGGGTTTGGTAGTTTCTTGTTCTTGGTTCATAGCTTCGGTCAAAAGTGTTTACCCCTAATAATATGGGTGCATTGCACCTTTTTAAAAAAAAAAAAATCTATGGTGTAATATTTGCGATGGAGATGTCCAACCTACGCTACCTATTGTTGCAAAAGAAAATGAAAATTGGTAGTATAAAATTTAAAGGCTTTGGCTTTGATAAGGTATTTTGTTGATGGAGATGTGTTTGGCCATATACAAGGGTGTTAACTTGCTTGGGCTGCCCTTCAAAAATTGAGAGATCTATATGATTCTCATTCTGAATTAGAGTTTATTCACTTACAATTGAAGTTATTCAATCTTGAATTGAAGAATGGAGATGTTATGAGTTTGGTTTTTGAATTTCAAGCTATAAAACAAGATGTTGATGCCGGTGGTGGAAAAGTTGACTTTATCTCACAGCCTTCATGAAGGCCCTTCTTCCAACACATTCCACATATTTGGAGCCCCTTCAAACAAGTAACCAATTGAATACCATCACTTTTGATCAATTGGTTGAAAATTTGGCAAAATGTGAGAAAGCTTTTGAAAGAAAAATGTATAACATTGGTGAAAATGTTTGTCTTGCCCACTACAAAGACAAGCCTCCTAATAAGAACTCTTCTAGAAGTGGTCATAATGATAAAGGAAAAGGTAGATGGAAGAATAGAGGAAGATGAGTTACATATGGCAAATGCCACTCCCAACATGACAACCAAAATGCTAGGCATCACTTGTATTGTAAAATATGTTGTTGAAAAGGTAGTCATGAATGGAAACTTTCATAGGATAAGATAGAAAAATCCTTAAAACAAAAAAGATGAAACATGTAATGATAACAAAACTTCAGGAGTAGCCCAATTTGCATGCGGTAGTGATAATGACCAATATGTGCTTTTTGTTTCAGATATTTCCTATTATAATTCATTTAATACTTCATGACATGATGCTTGGGTGTTAAGTAGTGTAGTCACAAAACATATGAGATTTCAACGTGATAATTTTGAAGAATTTCATGAAGGTGTTTGTGGTACAATTTTTTTGGTAGATAAATCAACCCTCAAGCCTATTGGAAGAGTAACCATTAGGTTCAAATTGTTTGGCCTTGCAGATTTTGCACTTCATTATGTTTTGGATCTTCTTCAATCACAACATAATTTGTTGTCATTAATATTGATTCGACAACAAGGCCACTCCTTTCTCTTGGAAGATGGACAAGTGGTTGTTAAAAAGAAGTAATCAAATTACATTTACTTGTGAGGATGGAAAGTTATTGAAACTTCATGACACTTCAACTTTTTAGGAGTTTTTGCATATCTTATCAAAGAAGGTAATTTATCTCTTAGTCTTTTATGGCATGCAAGATTTGGACATGTTAATTATGATAGCATTTGTATCATGCGAAATAATGGTATTGCAGGTTTTCCTATTTTGCCTAAGCAAATTGAAAAATGTGAAGCTTGTATTTTTGCAAAACAATAGAGTTTGTTTCCCTCACTCCACTTGGCAAGCACATAGGAAATTGCAACTCATACATTCTAATTTATGTGGGCCATTACCAGTGATTTTTGTTTGAGGATGTAAGTATTTTATGTTGTTCATTGATGATTATAGTTACATGACTTGGATTTGTTTCTTGCAGCAAAAACTTGAAGCTTTTGAAACTTTTAAGAAATTTCGCATTATGATTGAAAATCAAGAACAATCTCAAATTGGTACTCTTTGAACAAACAATGGTGGAGACTTTACTTCCATAGATTTTGAGGATTATCTTCATCAAAATGGGATTCAACATCATCTCCCTATTTTAGGTACTCAACAAAATGGCGTTGTTGAAAGAATGAATATAACTATCATGAATATGGTTTGAGCAATGTTATATTTCAAGGCATTAAGTTACATTTTTGGGTAGAAGCATCAAGGATAACAATTTGTTTTTGCAATAGATCTCCTTCATCCGCACTTCGCCAAGCAATTGCATATAAAGTTTGGTTTGGTTATTCTCCCTCTATTTGAAATCTTTGCATTTTTGGATCCAGTTATTATGCCTTGGTTCCAAAGGAGACAAGTTGCATCAAAGAAGTTATAAATGTATTTTTCTTAGTTGTTCCAAATCTTCAAAAGCCTATAGGTTGTATGATGAAGTTAACAAGAAATTATTTATTACACAAGATGTATTTTGTGAATCTTTAAAAAATGATGCATATATTGATTGCCATTTAAAAAAGCTTTGACAAATTTGTTAAGTTTCTTGCTTGGAAAGAACATCCATGTGAGATTCCTCAATATGGGGGTGGTGAGGGAAGGGGGTTGGGCAGGGGGCGTGGGAAGGAATAAGTCATCTAGAGCCACCTTTGTTGGATCCATATATAAAACTTCTATCTCTAGATGTCCCAACTTAAGATACTCCATCTCAAAATCTGCAAGAAGAAACCACCTCTAATGATGATTTCTAATCTTTTGATAACCATGGGAGCTTAGAACAATTAGCCACTAATGGAGCTTCTAGTCAAGAAATGGAAGCACCTTTGGTCCACCCAATATCTTCCCACAAGTGGGCCAAATAAGTCCAACAAACTTTGAAAGATTTAAGACCCGATGAAATAGGAAAAATAGGCACAAGAAGTTCTTACAAAGAAAGGAAACAAGCTCAACCTTCTATTACAGGTAATTTGGAGTTTATTGATGAACTCCATATCACAATGGACTCAAAACCAACTTCCTATAAAGAAGCTAAGGATATTGTAGTATGGAGGCAAGCTATGCAAAACAAATGTGACGCTCTTATGAAAAATGACACATGGGAGTTGGTTGATCCACCACTTGGTTGTAAACCTATTGGTTGCAAGTGGATTTTTAGAAACAAATATAATGTAGATGACTCACTTGAAAAACATAAAGCTCAACTTGTTGCAAAAGGTTATGTTAAAAATTGGGGCATAGATTATGATGAAACTTTTGCACCTACATCAAAATGGACTACCATTCATGCTTTGTTGGCTCTTTCGGCACAACATGGGTGGAAAGTTCATCAAATGGATGCCAAAACTCCATTTTTGAATGGTGATCTCAAAGAACCAGTATATATGACTCAGCTAGAAGGATATGCAGTCAATGGTAAACAACACCAGGTATGCAAGCTCATAAAATCATTGTATGGTTTGAAGCAAGCCCCATGAGCTTTGTATGAAAAACTCACCGAGTATCTCTTAATGTTGAATTTCAAGCATTTTGAATTTGACAATGCAACTCTCTTTGTTAAAAAGGTTGTTAGAGTTGTTGTCTATCTTGTTGTTTATGTGGATGATTTATTTCTTACTGGTAATAATGAGGATTATAATCAAAATGTGAAAGACCAATTGAAGCAAGGGTTTGCAATGACTGATTTGGACCATCTTCATTACTATTTGGGTATTGAGGTGATTCAAAACCCCAAGTATATCTTCATCACCCCAAAAAATTATATTGGTGAACTTCTCACTAAGTTTGGCATGGCTGATTGCAAACCACTTAGTACTCCAATGGAGCAAAATTTGAAACTCACATCTACTAAATCTATGACATTTGTTATCAATGCAACTACATATAGACAACTTGTTGGTAGTTTGATTTATGCAACAACTACCCATACAAATATTTCTTTTGCTATTGGGGTTCTCTCTAGATTCATGCAAGAACCTAGATAAAATCACTGGGTAGCAACCAAACGTGTTTTTTGGTATTTGAAAGGAACTCAAAACTATGGGCTCAAATACTCCAAGGCCACACACTTCTCATTGCTTGGCTATTCAGATTCAGATTATGTAGGTGATTTAGAAGATGTCAAATCTACATCTTGTTTCTTAATGCATCTTAGGTCTATAGTTATTTCTTGGAAATCTAAAAAGCAACAGTCCTAATTCTATCCTTTGTAGAAGCCGAATATATGACAACCTCTGAGGCAACTTAGGAAATCTTATGGATTTGAAGAATTCTTGAAGATTTACAAGAACACCAAGTTTCATCCACACCACTCCTTGTTAATCAATCAACAATCGAAATGGCAAAAAATCCAATCTTTCATGATTGAACCAAACACATCAACACCAAGTCTCATTTGATTCGACACCATGTGAGATCTATGGCAGTGTACAACTCAAGTATTGTCCCACTACAAATCAGCCAATACATATTCTTACCTTGGATGAGAAATATTTGAGAAATTTAGAGGAATGCTTGGTTTAATCCCTTCAAATTAAGGGGCGGATGTTACCATATTAATCATCAGATTTTCTTTATTCTATTTTGTCAGTTTTATTTTTTAGTTTTATGTTGGGACAGCTTGGTCCAACAATAATTTTATTTTTAGTTTTCTATTTGGATAGTCTGGTCCAACAATTTAACTACTTTGTCTCTTCTTTTTAATGTACTCTACTTAAATTTAAATTTAATACAATTTTAGTGCCTTTTTCTTGTGTTATTCATCCTAGCCTAACACAATGTATTGTTAGATAAACAAAGGAGATTATCCAAAAAACACATGGAGAAGATGTTGTTGGTCATGTAAGTCATGAAACCATAGATTGCAAATTTTTGTTGACTAGATTGTGGTGGCCAAGTTATAATGGGATGGTTTAGAATAGGTAAAAACATGACACTTTTCAAAGGACATGATGACCAGTCTAGTAACCAACGCTACCTAGGGAGTTATTTGCAAATTGGGGATAGGATTTCATAAGATCCTTTGAACTCCTTTCAAGAAATATTTAATGCCAATACTTATCCATAGCTATGATATCATACGAAATGGCTGCAAGCTAAACCCTTAAATAAAAATATGGTTAGAAGCATAACTTACTTGTATATAAAGATATCATGATTAGACTTGGCTATTCTTAAAGTTTAATTAAACTAAAGATCCCTAGATTTTTCTTGCATATCAAAGAAGGCAAAACTCTTTCAAAAGATGTCTTCATTCTTCAAATATATTAGCAGTTCAAAGTGGAAACCAAATGTGCCTTGGTTTGTTGTTTCCATATATATCTAGAAATTTTGGGGTTTTAGCAAATTACTTGGCTAAACCCATTAGACCAAAAAACATTATATGATTGGCAGTTAGATTTCTTTTTCATTTTCGCCCCTTTAAACACTAGTTTCTCGCCACAACTTATACTAGTCAAGGAATTTCCTCAATAATTTTAGTCTCATTCTATCATTCCTCACCAAAGGAATGTACAAAACATGAGGATGTTCTTGGTAGTTGTTTGGGAGAGTTTTAGGTCCAACCTAGCAATGATTTCTTTGATGACTTGCATTATAGGTTGCACATCAAGTGAGTGATAACTATTGAAAATTAGGATAAAACTTTACAGTGAAAATATGTAAATAATTTTATGCATCCAAATAAATAGATAGCAATAAATCATAGATGAAAATAGATTACAATATAAATGCAAACCATAACTCAAGAATTACATGGAGAAACCCTTGTGGTAAAAAACTCCACACCCAAAGAGATTTAAGACTTGTATTAATCCTTCAAATGAGTTACATCAATATAACTTCTCTCTCTGAATCACTGCAACACTTCATGGCTTCAACAAATTGTAAATTAACTTGTTTTTCCTTCAACTCAAGCACTAAATATATAAGCAAGAGAGAAACCACAAATCAAGAATAGTTTCTAAAACCATTTAGGCATAAATCACAAAAATAAGAAACTTCCTCTTCCAGCTTGTGATTTTATCCACCTTAGTCTCACCTCATCTCACCCTAGCTGGGCATTGGGCTAGGTTGCATGGATACCCTTGAGTTAAAAAAATAAAACTCCCCCTTTTTCATTCTCTTTTTAATTCTACAACTAAAAAACACTTTACAAGTTGTCATAGTTGCATTTAGTATCTTTCATTACAACTAAAAGATAATTACAAATTTCCAATTAATAATTAAATACAAAGAAAGGTTGAAACATTTACTCAACAATAATTACTTCCATCAGTAGTGCATTGAACTATACACGATCCTCATGGAGCAGAAATGAACCAAAAACATTAGAGAGGATGTTTACACAATTGTAGACTTGGCCCATGTCAAAAACACATTTCTTTTGCCCCACTAACCAACTAGGATCCATCATCATCCCCTTCATTAGTATTTGACTATCATTGATCTTCACACCATCCATAGTATTGACCACCTTTAAACTAAGTAATCCAATTGGAATTGGGTACAAATACATGCATATTGTATGTAGGTATAGCATAATTTAATTAGGAGCTAGGTATGTTTTGGGTATAGATAAAAAAAATCTTACAAAATCATAAAAATATACGTATTGTAGTTTAGAAACAAAATTTAAGTTCATAATACCATGTATCATGCATATGCTAAACAAAACTTTCATAAAGGGTACAAATTTGAAATATGTAATATATCAATTCTATATGAATTTGTTAAACTTGAATTTCATAATAGGTATTCATTATTCAATATTAAAGCAATACTATTAGTAATCGTCATATTGGTCATCATCAAGACTAATATCATTAACTTATGTATTACTTAATTCATTTTCGTTCTGACCATCGTTTAACTTAAATTTTAGTTTATTATTATTATCATCTATGTAGTCACAATTGTGTTGTCTATATTTATGCTTTTGTGTTTTAGTTGACAAGCTCAAATATATCAACAATTTAATGTGTCAAAGTTTAGGTATAAAAGGATGACAATAATGATACTTGTAGATCATTTTTTTAGGCCAAGGAACTATCCTATTGTTTAGCTTATATTTAGGTAAATTTTGGAAAAAAACAATTAAATTTCACAAAATAAGAGCTATAGAAAAAATATTTTGGAAGATGTTTAACAAAGGTCCCATTATTATAATGTAGGGAAATTTTATACATAGAAAGAAAAAAATAGTTCATCTGATATGATGGTGTACTAGCAAATCTAAGGCAAGAAAAGAAGGAATGTATTTTCCTTTACCCACAAGACCTTGGGAAAACATATCTATGGATTCATAGGAGTTTGACCAGAGTAGACATGGGAATTGTAGAGCCTCTCTAATGTCTAATCAACTTAGCGCTAGTAGGTATACACACAACTCAAAGAATGACTTCCTATCTGAATAATTCACCTTTCACAAGAGGCTACATTTAATTATCAACCAGAGACTTATAGAATTTAGACAATGGTGACACAATATATGCATTGATGGATCCTAGACACATCCTATATCAATGGAGTATAGGAAATTACACATGTTCAAAAGACTGCAAAAGCCGAAAGTGAAATGAAATGCTAATTCACAAAATAGGGGAAATAAATATAAACTGCTTCCTTATGCTATGAGTACCTAACACTCAAGATTGTAACTGCCAACTGCTAAAGAACTATAACTAATTCTTAGTTAATTCCTCTGGAGTATGAAACCAATATGAAGCTATATAATTCAATCCAAAACTGTAAAATAACATTCATGAATTAGAACACATGCATCTAACTAGAAACTACTTAACTAATTTTAACAATGCATCATTTAATCTAACATGAAATGAAGTGGAGTAGTAGTACCTCAAGTGGCCCTTGCTTGAGTCGCTGCTTCCATTAAAGTTGTCAACACCTACTTACTCAACAATTCATGATATCAACTAATTCTCTTTATTGCATAAAAACTCTAAACTCTTACATACAATCCAACAAGAATCTGCTGGAGAGTTCTTATTCAATTACACATATCTATTGTTGTAAGTGGTAGCAAAAAACTAGTAACAATTAACAACTAAAAACAACGATTAACAACTATATATACTCTTTGAGAACAAATCCCACTATATAGGGTATGCGAGGAGTTTTGTTCCTCTAGGACTATAACGTACTCATAAAGTAGTTGTCCACTCTTCCTCAAAGATAGGAAGAGGACTTAGTCTAATAACAAAAAATAATAACTATGAAGCATGAGTAGAGAAATTAATTTAGAACTCTATGTCTAACGGTTAACTGTCATTACATAGACATGTTCGTGAGGATAGTCACATCATGAATCAGTCTTGTTCAGAACAAACTTCTCCTCTTGGTAGTCTTATTCGATGAGCAAAAGTATAATGTGGTGAATCATGATTGATCATTAAATAATCACCTTTGCTCTTTGCTGGAAGTGTTGCGCTTTGGTTGTTTTGACCTCTACCTTGCAACTATCCATAGTCCTTATGTTGTGGGCTAGAAAACTTGTTGCTAAGGATTAACATTCTTTCTTGCTGCAAGATGTTAGTTTCATTCTTAAGGCATCCACATTATTAACAATCATAATTAAACATAGAATCATACTAAATCCCATAGATATACATGCTTTCATACAAGCATATATCAACATAACTCATTTCTATTTCCACATACTTAAGTCCTCTTTAAAGTGTATGAAAGACATATAAAAGATATATAAAGTCTTGGCAATGTATGGGAAACTTAGCAGATGAAAGCATAGATGCATAAAATAGTAAAGGGAACTAGCCATTTGGACCCATCCTTTCCCCCCAACTAAGCTATTGCTTGTCCTCAAGTAATCTTTAGGGTTGAAGGTTATATTTTAGGGCCATCTCTTTGAAATCTACCATAGAGTCCACTCCTTTGCCCTACTTCAAGTAGTATCCTTTTTGAATTGAGAACTTTGCCAACCTTTTTTTTTCTACTGCTTCCTCTTCCCCTTGTTTCCTCCCCACCCAATGTGGTATAAGAAACATGAGGATAGGAGGATGGAAGATAAGTAGCAACCAAGCAACTCCATTTCTGTAGGCAATCAAAATGTACTTATGTGACCTTCCAATTGTTGCCACATAGTTGTAAATGGAATGAGGTTCCTTCCTCTTTAGTTCTAGTGTAAGCTTCCCCCATCTGCCTTTAGCAAAGTTGAGTGCCTCTTTGATTATGCCTTATGTTGCTAGTCACTTCATTCTTTTGTAATCTTGTTCTTTGCATTCCATTATCTTTATTCCAACTCCCTTGTGATGTAAGAGATTCAACCATTGATCTATCACTGCATTTGGGTCCACTGCCTCCTTTCTTAGCTATAAGGGGATATATTTCTCTTTCTCATGATATTCCTGTAAAAAATTCCCCCTTTGGTGCTCATTTCTAACATAAGAGGCCAAGGCCCTTAATTAGAGATCCCCTACAAACATTAATCGATTCCATGCAGTTTCATCTAAAAGCAAAAAATTGTGCAAATAAAAATCACACAATTAATCTTGTATTTTAGGTGTGGAGTTTTGGAAAGTGTCTAAGAACAAAAATTTCATGTTCATAGCAATAGGCAGGTCACTAATCATTTGACTAAACTGAAAACATAAAAAATATTCCTATAGAAACAAGACATAAATCTTGGCAGGTGGTTTGCATTTCATCAGCTGCACTATTTTATCTACCAGTTCATTAATTCTTACTTTTAATTTCTCCACCTTTGTTCCTTGCTTCTCAATTGCCCTAGTATGATTAGACATCAATTCAACTTTCTCCCTTTCCCATTCTTTTTCTTATTGGGAGAATTCTTGTGTTCTCTTCCATAGCTCAATATCTAATGACATAACATTTGGTCCAGTGGGGCTCTTTATCGGTCCAATTGAGCTCTTTGGAACTAGATCTTTTCCATCTATTTCCACCATGGCAAGCTATGCCAGTATTTTCAGTTTTGACCCATGCTCAAATTTATGGAGTCTTTCTTCCAACTCCCTGATTCTTGCATCCCTCTCACTGTCTTTTTGCTGATATGTTTTCAATAAGTCTTCTAATTGTTTGATTCTCTACAAGGCTTCTTGTAGTTCTTTACTTGTATTCCTTCCTTCCAAGAAAAATTTCTCTTATTTCTCTAAAAATTGTTCTTTTCCTACCTCCTTTGTATACTCAAACCCTTCTGAGACATAGCTCTTTGGAGATCTTCTTCTCATCCTTTTGGCAAAAAAAATGTCTCTTGAATTAGAGTCAGAAGTGCTGGTAAAATACAAAGGTTGTACTGTAATTGGTGTTTTTATTTCATCACTAGGGGCATTCCCCTCTGAGTCTATGTCTGTTTCTATCATTAGAACATCTTTTTTTTTTTTTTTTGTTCCTCTCTTGGGCCCCTTCTTCCTTAGGCAATGTGATCACCTCCTAGATTGTGTGGGATTCCTCTACCCCTTTGCAAGTGTAGAGGTAGAAACCCCACTCTTTCTTTTCTTTTCTTTTGGTGGCCTCTTACTAGAAGTTGGGTTTTTCGATTCTTTTTCAGTTGCGGGCTGCTCAACAAAGGTTGTAGATTGTGTTTTGTGTAGACCCTGCTCATCTGGTTCCTTTGTGCCGTAAGTAGGTGTTGCAATAGGGGTACCAAAGGGAATTTATCCCTCAAGAGTAGCCATGACATGTTCTTCTACTTCTTGTTTCTGACCCCCATTTTCTTCATTATGTAATTAAATGATGTTGATATTGTTGCAATTCATGAAACCATCCCAAGACATATTAGGAAATTGAACCTTAGGGCTCCTTTTCACCAGTAAAGTGACTAGACAAAAATGTGATAGTGCTAACTGATTCCTTTTTATTTTGCACTTTGAGGACATTCTTTTCAACAAATTATAAAGAAAATTTGGAACATTCACATGCCTCCTATGACGTAAGTGACTAAGAAATTTAAAATGAACTGTGTACAATAGTGACTGTCTTCCATCACATGTTAATTACCTAACAATATAAGCAATTACAAAGGCCCAAATCCAGGGTAAGGATAAGCTACGGGCATGGCTGGAAGGATGGATGTACAAGTGCTATGGGTTGATAAATGAAATAGGTCCCTTTTGAACAGTGTGTCTCGAGGCATGTTGTTGCAGGACCCTTGAGTCCTGAATTCTGTTATAAAGTGAAGACTTCTAAATGTCACTTGTGCAGTGTGTGCATGTGATTTTTGTGTTTGAAGATCATACCTATGAAATAGAATGATGTGAGTTGTGTAGATCGTCTACTAATATTTTTGATGAAGTTCTTGTTTCTATTGATGAAGTTTGCATGTCTAGTTCAAATTGTTGTTGTAAGGATGATAGGAAATCATCCTTTTGCATTGGTCTCTTATAGAGTTTCCACTGATGGTCATTAACCAATAATGAAAACCTAACATCACCAATAGTTTGCAACTGAACTGCTCCATTTGGAAAAAAACTATTTTGATTTCATATGGCCCAAGTCATCTATTTTGTAGTTTTCCTTTGTAATCCTTGAACCTTGAGTCATAAAGTAGTGCCCAATCACTTGCATTAAACTCTTTTGTCTTAATAAATTGGTCATGCCAACACATCCTCTGCTTCTGGATGATCTCAGTATGGTGTATTGCTTCCATTCTTATTTCATCCAAGGCATTGAGGTTATGCAATCTCTCATTTTGTGTTGTTGACACCAAAATTTGATGAGGTAATAACAATGTCTTATGGAAACTGTTTATGGGGGACCTTTTCTAAAGAGTGACCTTCAGATGAAAGCTGACTTCTTCTATAATGGGGGTTTGGAAAGGGAAAAGGAAACAGATATAATAAAATAAAGTCTAACCTAAGGCAATGTGCCAAGACTTAATAATAGGCACGATAAATCATAGATCTAAGGGCCTGAATGGTGTTTGTAGTGTTCTAGAAAATTAGAAACTAAAAATTACAGCATAGACAATCCATTTATTGACATAAAATAATATTGCATACATCCCTACTGCCAGGAAGAGTCATTAGACATGGTCTAGGTCAGCAAAGTTGCATTCAACATATATAGAAGTTCTCAAATGAAATGTCCAGACAATAAAAGACACAGTTTACAGTTTGATTAAATAGCATGAAAAAATAGAAAGGCCGAACAATTGGCACAGTCTAAGAGTCTTTGCAATAAAATAAAATAGCAAAAAAAAGGCCTGACGTCTTTAACCAAAAACTAGTGTTTCTCCCAAATTCCAGACCCTTTTCTCACAACAGAGAAAAGTATATATAGCAGGAAAAACCCCCACCACTTCGAAGAGCAGCAACAAAAAAATATTTCGCAATCCCTTGGCAATGATGCAAAAATTAGAATATCCCCAAAGCCGTTGCAACATAAACAATTTGAAACCAAGCATCCAGTCATTCGGGCATAGAGTGCATCCTCTGCAAATGATGGTGGTCCGATCAAGGCTTAATCAAACAAGTGTCACCCTCCCATGCAAATGATTATGATACGTAGTGGCCAATAGCATTAGGTTAGTCAGTCTGCGCCGAATGAGATCTGACTAGAGCGCGTGGCAGCCTTTCCTGCCCGTGTGAGCCTCTCTCTCTGTTGAAGACTCGCTAAGGCTACACGTTGAATAAGGGCGCTTAACCAATAGTGGAAAGAACAGACCATAACGGGCACAAAAGAGGGGCGTGGCAACATTTTGCTGCCAGTTGTTACTTCATCTCTATGCTAAAGATTTGCAAATAGCAGACATGTAGCAAGAGTACACTGTAATAACTATGGGGCCCAAAACCTTTTGGGAATGAGGGCTTCGTGGCACCGAGCGAGCCGATGAGACAACAAGAAAGCATGATCAAAAGTATCCAGCGACCACGACCACTGGAAGCATACGAGGGTTTCCCAGGATGCAAAAGGAATGCAGAGACTTCGGGGTTGCGAGGAGTAGACACATGGAGTGGGAGAGAAGAACCTAGATAAAAGGTTGAGTTGATTACTTGCGATGCACGAGCCGACACATAGAGGAAAATACACTGAAGGGAGCTAGGCTGTTGATAAATCCATGCCCAATTTCAGCGTGTTGTCATCAAAGTTTTGTATTTAAATTCTATTAGAAGTACTTCCCTTTTACCATACACCAATTCATATGGTGTAAAAATTATTGTTGTCTTTCAGGTTGTCATGTAAGCCCAAATTGCTTCAGGTAACCTAGTTGCCCAATCCTTTCTATGTAATTACACTATTTTTTTTAGAATGTTTTCTATTCCCTGTTAGTCACTTCAACTTGGCCATTTGCTTGAGGGTGATAAGGTGTAGACTTTCTATGCCTGATTTCATATTCTTGCACTAACTTGGTAATTAGGTCTGAGATAAATTGTGGCCCTTGGTTTGTCACTATCTCTCTAGGAACACCATATCTTGTAAAGTTATCTTCATAGATAAAATTTGCAACATTTCCATTCCTTACAAATTGCAAGGCTTTTACCTCCACCCATTTTGTAAGATAGTCAGTACAAACCAGTATATTCTCCTTATTGTTGGATGCTAGAAATATAGGACCTATAAAATCAAGCCCCCATTTATTAAATGGTGCTACAAGTAGCTATGGCAATAATGACATTTCATCTGTTTTTGTAGGCTAACCCATTCTCTGACATCTATCATAGTTCCTTGTATAATTGACTGCATCTTTATGAAGTGTTTGCTAATAATAACCAATAGTCAAAATCTTAAGAGCTATCCTCTCTACTGCAAAAAGTCTCCCAAAAGGTTCATCATGACATGCTTTGAGAATATCATGGACTTCATCTTCTCTGATGCACCTTTTCATTATGTTATCAGGCCTCGTGTAAAAAAAAATTCTAACTACCTGATTGTTGTATGGTCTTTATAGATGAATACAAAATACCTTGTGATGTAGTGTTTGAATTTGTTGATTGCATGGACTACTGCTAACATCTCCTTTTCTGTCACTATGTAGTTGAGTTCTGCCCCTTGAAGGTTCTTACTGATATAGTCTATAACATACTCTAAATTCCCTTCTTTCTGTCCTAACATAGCTCTAATTGCAAAATCATAAGCATCAATATGGATATGAAAAGGTAATGCCCAATTTGGCCCTCTTAATATTGGGATCTTTGCAAGTGTTTTCTTAAGAGCTTCAAAGGCATGTTGACAAGTAGGTGTCCAATCAAACTCTACATATTTAAACAATAGAACAAGAAGTGGTGTTGCAATCTTACTGAAATCTTGTATAGATCTTCTATAATATCTAGCATGGCCAAGGAAACTTCTAACATCTTTTTGTTTTTGAGGTACAAATAATGTTGATATGACCTGTATTTTATTTGGGTCTACTTAGATTCCCTTATAGGACACAAAGTGTCCCAATTCTACCCCCTCGGTCATCATCATGAAGCATTTCTCATAACTTAGGGACAAGTGGTGATCTTGACATCTCTGTAGTACCTTCTCCAAGTTAGCAAGTGATTCTTCATAGGTATTCTCATAAGTTGTCCATGTAAACCTCCATGGAATCATGAGAAAAATATGAGAATATGCTCAGTATTGCTCTTTGGAAGGTGGCAGGTGCATTGCATAGCTCAAATGGAAAGATAGAGTAAGCATATGTACCCCTTGAGGGCATGCAAAGGTTTTCTTGTCTTGGTCTTTTGGGGCTATCTTAATCTATTTATATCTAATGAACCCATCCAGAAAGGAAAAGTATTGCTTTCCTACTAATGAATCTAGTACTTGGTCAATAAATTGAAAGGGAAAGTGGTATTTTCTAATTGTTGCATTCAACTCACAGTAATCTACACACACTCTCTATCTCCCTCCCTTCTTAGGTACAACTACTAATGGAGACACCAACTGACTGTTGCAAGGTGCATGCCCTTGGTCTCCTTGTGTTGTGCAACACAACGCTCAGATTCGTGACATGGCTTAACTGCCTCTCACGGATTCATTAACTCTAACATTTGTATCAAGCATTAACAAGTAAATCTTTTAGTACAACGCTAACCGTCTATGAAACAATTGGTATTAGAGCCTAGGTCACGGGTTCGAACCCCTCACTTGCGTTGGGGGGATTGTTCCAAGGTGTGCACCCTTGGTCTCCTTGTGCTATGCAACACAATGCTCAGGTTTGTGACAACAACCATCTATGCAACACTGATTGTCAGAGATTGGATGGATGAATCCTACATCCAACAACTTTTGTAATTCTTCCTTGACTGTCACAAACTACTAGATTTATTCTCCTTTGAGGTTGCCTAACTGGTTTATGGCTATCATTAATGTAAATTTGGTGCATGCATATGTTTGGGTTTATTCCTTTCACATCATAGTAATCCCATGCAAATGCAGTTGCATGTGCTTGCAATACATTCAACAGTGAGGACTTTTGTGCAAAATTCAGTTGACTGTTTATAGTTAATGTCTTTCTCAGTGTAATATCCAAAGTCAAGGATGATTATTTAACAAATGTTATGTCAAGTCCTACTATATTGGGCCTACAACTATGTGGCAATAAGGTATAGAAAATTTGAGAGATGGACTTTAGATGCATTGGTAGGGATTATGTTTTGCAGAGGTCTTGCATGCATCTTAGATAGTCATATTGTTGTGGGTCCCTACCATAGTTGTTCTACATGATGTTTGCAATCAGTTCTTCATCTTGGATTTCTAATATGGGACTGCATTAAATAGGCATCAAATTTTGTAGTGAGTATTGATCTTCCTCATCTAGGGTAAGCCATACAGTTTGCTCCAAATCTGCATGTGGTTGGGCAGGTGGATAGAGGACTAGCTTCTTGGTTACATTTCCATTGGAAATGATCATGTTACCAGAACTGCAACCTATGAAGGAATCTATAGTAGCCAACTAGGGTCTCCCTAAGATGAGGGGATATCCTACAAGATTAGCTTTAGCCTGTAACACCATAACGTCTGTAGGGTACTCCCATGAGTCTAATTTTATTACCAATTCTTCTATGATTCCCTCAGGTTTGACTGTAGACCTATTTGCTAACTGTAACACAATAGGTGTAGGTCTAAGCTCCATCATTTGTGATAATTTCATGGTTTCCTTGGTCATTACATTAATGGCTTCCCCAAGTTCAATTAAGGTATTCTTAATGAGAGTGCCATTGATTTTGACATCCATTATAGGGCTCCTGAGATCTGCATACTTGGGGACAGTTATGTTTCCCAACATAATACCTGCAAGTTGTCCTAAAACATGCACAGTTTGAGGGTACTTATATTTCCTTCCTAGCTTTTTGAGGCATAAATCTCTCACTATTTTGATGTAGATAGGTACTTCCTTGATTGCCTGAATGAGAGGTATCTTAATGCAAACATCTTTGAGCTATCCCAATAGATCTTGAATGATGTTTTTGGACTATTAATCTCTCAGAGAATGGAAGCTTATGTTTGTTGGATTGACTTGATTTGATGTAGGTTCCCTAGGTTATTTATCTATGGGTTATGCTAGGAGTTACTCATCATTCAACTCTATGATGTGAGGAGATGAAGGCCCAACTAGCATTTTTCTTGACTTGAGATGGACATCACTCACCTCAACCCCATAAGTGAGGTATTGTATGGTGTCGTTAGCATAAACCTGTTGGATAGGCTTATTATTTGGGTTAGGTGCAGGTTGTGCTGGTAATTGAGGTGCTCTTGGTGGTGTTGGTGCAACTATTGTTGGGTTTGGCATTATGGCTTACTACTATGCCTGTAAGGACTGTTGATAATTGAGATTTTGATTTTGCCACTGTTGGCATCTTTTCCACTGTGGTGCCCATTGGTTTTGTTGGGGTGAACACTAGGAGTTATAATTTGGTCCCTAGTAATTTTGTGGTGGCCACATGCCCTATTGTTGTTGATTCCAATTGGAGGCTTGGGGCATTGGCCATTGTGAGTTTTACACATTGGTTCAAGATTGAGAGTTCTAATTGGGAATTTTGCATTATTATTTGGAAATGACATATTATAGGTCAAGGGATCTTGGGGCATACTTTGTCTTGGCTACCATGGTTTGCACATTGATCTATGTAGAACACAACCTTCCTCATTTTTTAGAGCATAAAATTCTAGCTTCCCTTGCTTGTCCTAAAAAATGCTAGCCAACTTCTTGCACTTGCAATTAACCTTCTTCTAGTGATAGTGTGGATATTATTCTATGAGGGTTGCCTCTGCTTCTTCTTTATTTTTCTTGATATGGAGGGTATCTAGTTGTGCATCCAAGTGGCTAATGATATCCTCCATGTTTGATAAAAGATTGCTCAGTCCCACCCTTGAGTCTCCATTAGATGATTTGTTGAGAGAGGTCATGTCTCCCCTTGTCTTCTTGATGA